>CM071578.1:2728008-2918651 GCA_036426205.1 Ascaphus truei | reverse complement strand
CCCACCACGCCCACCATCCCCACCACCACGCCCACCATCCCCTCCACGACGCCCACCACCAAACACACCATCCCCACCATCCCCTCCATGACGCCCACCATCCCCACCATCCCCACCACCACGTCCACACCATCCCCTCCACGACGCCCACCATCCCCACCACCACGCCCACCATCCCCTCCACCACGCCCACCACCACACACACCATCCCCACCACCACGCCCACCATCCCCTCCATGATGCCCACCATCCCCACCACCACACCCACCATCCCCACCACCATCCCCTCCACGACACCCACCATCCCCACCACCATGCCCACCATCCCCACCACCATGCCCCCCATCCCCACCACCACGCCCACCATCCCCACCACCACACCCACCATCCCCACCACCACGCCCACCATCCCCACCACCACGCCCACCATCCCCACCACCACGCCCACCATCCCCACCACCACGCCTATGCCCTCTTTTGCCAATTTTAGACATCATTCTTTTAATTATAAATCACCGTGTGCGCTGGTTCATCCCGCGCAGGTCGCTGCCTGTAATGTGTGCGCTCCCGGAGCTCCCTCCCAGACGCACACGCAAATGAGGCTTATTTATAGACTCAACAAGTCAATCACAAAATAGCGAAAATTGGGCGAAATCTAAACGGGACATGGGCCAGGCCGACACATGTACTGCGGATCTTCTGTGAACCCTGACAGACACACATTTTTTTCCATGACCCAAAAAGCCCCAATTTCTCATGGTTTGCAACCTCATGCAGAACACAAAATGATAAAGCTGCACACCAATAGATAAAGACAAATACTTGCAACAACGGGTGCTCCTGGTTCAGGGAAAACTGCCAATAGATCCTAAGATAGGGAAGAATTGATGATCCAGGGCACAATGCGGATTTTCAAAAAGATTTAATAAATCAAATAGCGTCAAATACAACGTTTTCGTCCTTCACAGAGGACTTTCTCGAGTGACTGGCAACCTCATGCGACAGGTTCGCACTTTTCTACTGGTTAACCCTTCAGCTGCCATTTGCAGGACATCCCGGCAGCAACAGAGTGGAAACCAAGTTGCAGCAGAGGAAGCCCTACACGTGGACTTTGTCACCGGTCCCTCTGACATGGTTGTTTATAATGAGGACCTCAGGCTTTTTCCTCCTGTTGTTTTTCCCAGCGCGAGCTACAAGGGCCCAAGAGCTCAAGGCAAAATCCCAGGTTCATTGTCTGTGTTAGGCCGGAGAGAGCCCTGAGGTCCCTTACGCTGTTTTATTCACCGATTCTCAGGAAAGGAGAGTCTGGGATTTTCTCAGGCTCGTTCTTGCTAATGAGAGCAGCAATCTTCTGGAGTCGGCGTTTATGTATATGGACATGTTATGACAGCTGCAAGCAGTTACGCTGTATTGAAGGCTTTTGCTTTATAATTGAGCGCCAAAGTTATAATGTAACTGAACATTTCTTAATCAATGTAGGAATTGTACTTCTGTTGCTGTGTTACATTAGCTGCGGAGACCACTCGTCCATTCTCCACATGTTCATGAACTTCAACAGGGGTCCTTAAGTGGTCTGGAAATAACTCAGACTTGCAGTGGTGTGAAAAAGAAAGTACGCCCTCTTTGAATTCTATGGGTTTACATATCAGGACATAATAACAATCATCTGTTCCTTGGCAGGTCTAAAAATTAGGTAAATACAACCTCAGATGAACAACAACACATGACACATTACACCGTGTCATGATTTATTTAACAAAAATAAAGCCAAAATGGAGAAGCCATGTGTGAAAAACTAAGGATACCGAGGAAGGGCCTGAGGAAGGGCACATCCCCTGAAAAAACTGTGCATTCCTTCACAATGCACAAATAAAAGTATGAAGACGTTGGGATGATGAATCCTTTTTGCATGAGTGCGGCGATGGGAACTTTATCTTCCCTGTATGAACTTGCCGACAGCTTATGGGGTTTCCCTGCCCTATTCCTGATTCCGAAGCACCAACAGCATCAGATTTTAAAAGGATTTAACCAGACACAAAACAAATTAAGATGGTTAAAGTGACACAACCCTTCATCGTACAGTGAACAGTAAATAAAAATACCACTTGAGGAGCATTCACGTCTCACACAGCTCTGCAACCCTGTCCTTCCCCATTATCTCTCTGCATACAATGCTTCCACTGCAGCCAGGGATCCTGGGTAATGACATGCAAATGAGCACACAGTGTGTCCCCTTTTGCTTCTTATGCATTTGAACATGAATCCTTGCAGCTTATGTCTGCCGTATTACCCAGCTTTTTCAGCATGATCTGGGTTAAAGAAGTGCAGATCCCGTAAACCTACTCACAGACAGCTATTTCGACCTTACTACAAAAGGATTGAAGAAAGACAAGTTAACAAGACAAAGTGAATGCAAATTGGGTCAACCTTTTCTCTAACTTCTTAACTCCTTCACTTCAGAGGCACCTGTAACACACAGCTTGGCATCGCATCGCCTTTCTCTCCGGCAGTGATATGATTACTGCAGGGGTTCTTAATTCCAGTCCTCAAAACTAGAGACGGGCGGATCCACCCAAATCCGTTTCCTGGAGTTTCTCGCATATTGCCCCCCAAAATCCATTTTGCTGTATAAAATCCAGCGAACTGATTGGGTCGATTTTAAGCCGCGCGGATTCACCAAAAACCGCCATTGGATACAACCCAAATCACGGATTCTTAAGAATCTTCCACCTGATTGCTGAATGCGCGGATTGGATTCTCCAAATCCGTCCAGGGGTTGCGGAATCCGCTGAGGGTATTGGTAATAATAATTTTTGAAAAATCCGCCAAAAACGAGAATTGCCCTTTTTTGAGATTGATCCACTGAAATCCACGGAAACAAACCAACTGATCCGCTGCGGATCCAAGTTCTACTCAAGACCACCCTCCCCGACCCCCCAACAGGTTAGGTTTTCAGGATATCCCAGCTTCAGCACAGGTGGCTTAATCAGTGGCCCAGTCAAAGAGCCTGATTGAGCCACCCGTGCTGGGATATCCTGAAAAACTGACCTGTTGGGGGGGAGGGGGATCACGAGGACTGGATCTGAGAATCCCTGGATTACAGCATACTGAAACATGTCAACCATCCATGCGCCTAAACATGTGATGCCACACATTGCTGTACACTGCATGCACATCTATGACCTGCCGTGTCTTCTTGGTAATAGAACTATCTCAGCTCAACGTCTCTTCAATTTCTGCTGATATTCCCGGGTCCTGTTTCCAATTTGTATCCGAAGACAAGGTTTGTGTTCTGCAATATGAAGTGTGAAGCATCTCATTTTTTTTTTTGCTGTGTAGCCCAACATCCCACATTTATTGCTATCTGCTCCTGAAAGCCATTTGCAAGCGAGTGAGAAATGGTCATTCGTCACCAGTTTTACTATATAATGTCTCTCCTCATTTCCTCCGCCTTGTACTTCAGCATCTTGGATAATATGCCCAGAACTTCCATGAATCACCAAGTAAATGTAGTTGTCAGCGGAATAAAAAAAAAAAGGACTTGCTGTAGGAATGAGTCGTCTCCTGTAGCACTAAATAATATTGCTGGGATTGCATTGGGATCATTTTCAATATCTTTTTTTTTTGTGTGTTATGGAATATAACACATGTTGTAGGTGAGTTATAGACTGGAATGATATTTTAGCTGGACAGCGCTAATCAAAGTTTGTTCACAAATGGTGTACGGAAATTTTCCAAAAAGAACAGTTGATATTTTTTTACACGCAGCACTGTACCGGGGAGAAATATTGGAATTTAAAGTGATAATCCAAGCACGTGGTTGTTTTTGTGAATCCTATTTTTTTTAATGTAAGATTGAAGCTGGGAGTTTCTGGAGCTGAACCCCATTCATTTCAGTTCCAGGGTCGCCCTGCTTCCGGAGATACTACTTACCTCTGTAGGGGGGTGCCGGTTGCCACATAGCTAGCAGGGATCACGTACTGGCCGCTGTTCAAAGCTCCCGCGCCCTGCGGGCCAATAGGAAGCCGTGACGTCATCCGGTGCGGCTTCCTATTGGCCCACTTGATGTGGGAGCTTTAAACTTGCAGGAGATACCGGCACCCGCTTCAGAGGTAAGTATCTCGGGATGCAGGGGGGTCCCCGGAGCTGAAATGAATGGGGGTCAGCTCCAGAGACCCCCATCTTCAATCTTAATGTATAACATTTTTGCAAACAAATCGCCGGCTTGGATTGATCCTTTAAGTGGACAAATTTACACAATATCCATCCAGTCTCTCGTGCAATGGAAGAGCTACTCAAAATTAAACTCTAACAAGCAATGGGGCTTACATAGTGCGGCTCATCTAATTTACAATTGCCATTTGCATTGGAGGCCCCAATTAAATATGCTGGGAAGCTACTGCCCAATACTGGAGTAGAGTTCAACTGAATTCAAATGAAAGGAGCTAAAATCTTCTCTATCGCAGGGAAGAGGATTCGCAGCATATTGATAAAGGGCCTAAAACTACAAAGATAAGACTCATCAGGGACCAAAGTGATCTACTAGAATGAAATCTTGGGCAATGGATTTCCAACCCTCTCTTTGGAGAAACCCGATTTGAGAATGTCCTTGGTTACAGAGGAATGGAGTATGGTGGGTTATCCCAAACAGAACGGTGTGACTGGGATTCCCCGAAGGATAGTGTTGACTGATTTGATATATTGAGTTTATTTTAATAAGATAAATATTTCAACAAATACAAGGTTCAGTGTTTCCTGATAGCCAGATCCTTCAGAGGGTTTAGATCATTCTTCTCTAACCTTTCCCAGGAGATGTGGAGCATCTTTTTCTTTTTTTTTTAATGATAGATTGTTTTATTGTTTTCCATATGCACATTACAGGACTTCAACACAAATTCAAAATCATATCTTATACTTTAATTATATAAATCATATAAAGACTCACATAACTTGATCCCTCAAATTAATTAATTAAGACTAAATTATACACGATAAAATGGTAATAGCGATGGTGTTTTCGCATATTCCTGACCTATGTCTCTTTTTTGTACATTACTGAGTATCTATTTCTGTTTTCAGCTATGTGCGTTTCACCTATTCCCCTCTTATCTGTCTTTCTAAACACCCTGTTGTGTGTTCGAACGCCTTCCTCGCGGTCTCTTTGTCTCTGTGTTGCAGCATTTCAATAAGCGGATCCCACCTTTGGAGAAACTTTTCGGCATTTTGTTCTTTATTGCTTTCCGCCCCCATTTTATCCGGGCTCATTAAATGCATTAGATAATTCATCATAATTTGTACTGTAGGGGGGGGTCCTCTTTTATCCACTGCCCCATTAATGTTCTCCTCACGGCTAGTAATACAATTGCTACAAATGTGGGGATTGAGCATTATTTTTCAAAGGCAACATGCTTGACATAATTCTTTTTCAAAATAATTAAAATAAATATATATATATATATATATATATATATTTTTTTTTTTAAATCACCGGGGGACAAAAAAGTGATATTGTAATATTAATGGAAAATAGTGTTTACTCTACTGGCGGAATATCTAGCACATTTTGGCACCAAGGTCATGTGATTGCTGTTCTAGTGGTCACATGACTCAGATACCTGTCCCTTTTTCACTGACAGGAAGAGGATGACAGAGACACTGGGGTGGTCAGGAATGGCACAAAATGCATGTCGTTCATACAACTGCTCATGCTGGAGCTCTATTTTGGTCTCGGAACACCACAAAGGCTCGGAAAGGGTTAATCAAACCAGTTATATTGTTGTTCAGAATTAGTTGTTTTCCCTGTAATGTGGGCTGCTCCTTTAATGCATTCAATGCCAACTCGCAATTCTGTTCCTACTTCTATCCAAAAAAAGCAATCGAGCCAACAAGCACAGAAACACCGTGCAGCTGGAGTAACACAGGCTCATATACATGTAATTAATCTAATCAAATCATTCTTGTCTGTACTTTCAAGGGCTTCCGCTCACACACCATTTAGTTAAATACAGTACATATTTCTTTTGGTTTTGTAGATTTGAGACTGGGGTGAGCTTATGAAAATAAAGAGAGGAAGAAATGGAGGAGAGGAAGGAGGGGGAAAAAAAGAGCGAAGAACAAAAAAAGAAAAGAAAGAAAATTCAATGGAAAACAAAAAAAGAATGTCCGACGATAGACGTTTGCTTGGATATCTATTTGCAAAGAATCCTAGGTATACTATGCGCAGAGGCACGTTAAAAATACTAGAGCCATGAATCTAGACATGGGGTAGCCAACTCCAGTCCTCAAGAACTACCAACAGGTTGACCTTTTGGAAGCTCTTGAGGACTGGAGTTGGCTACCCTTGATCTAGGCAAATTGTCTTCTGGGGTTATATTAAGTAAAATCCAGTTTTTGGACAAACCACCAGAGTATGATGTTAAAGAAGTTGCGTGTTCCAGAAGTCATAATAAATATTAGATGTGGTGCCTCTGCTCCAAAAGGGAAGATGCAAAATGTTTCAAAGGCGAGTGGTCTCCTGGAGCATTGATTAAAAATCAATGGTTTTTATTCTGGGGACCAACACATCATGTAAGAGACAAAACAAACAAAAGATATTTCTAGGCTATTGAAGCACCAATGTGACCCCATAAAGTCGCCGTTTTTTCAGACGTACTGTAGGACTTCCAGCCACCATTAATCCCACTGAAGGATACTCGTAGGACTCTTCAGTTCTAAGGTATAAATGTTCTGAGAGGTTATTGCAATAGAGATCCATGGCTACCTAGAATAATGATTCACAGAATGGTGTGCGTGCTCTTAACCCCCCAGGAGTCAATTAGTGGTGTGAATGCCAAACGTTAACCCAGTTCCAGAGGAATGTAATAGAAATAAGGGCAGTGTGAGATACAAACAAGTTGAGATATTACATATATGTGGGACACACAGTTTTTTTTGTTGAGCATAACATATACCATGTGGGTCCTCAGCATTGCACTTTTTTCAGTCATATAATATAGGTGGAATGTACTATATATCTTCAGCTCTCTCCTTTTGTAGCTCAATTCTTTTTTTTCCCCCCAGGTACTGAGAAGTCACAATCTGTGGCACCTGAGACAGTGCCTGCCACCATGGGGCTGCAGGGACCCCACTGTTAATCCTCCGGGGGCTGCAACCAGCGCAGTTGTGTTACCATGGCACTGGAGACAGTAAGGTTAGCGACATCCATTTTGTTCCGTGCTTCCCGGGTTCAACAGTGTAACAAGAAAAAAGAAACAAACAAATCCCCTGCAGAATGTCCTTATTAGAGATGTGCATAAAAGCGTCCGTCCAGGGTCACCCATCAGGAAAAATGTGTCCTTTTTCTGAAGCAACAAAAATGACCGTGTCAGAGTTCACAAGCGATTCACAAAGCATGAAGTCCGCGTACCTCGCAGTTCGCTTGACGTGCTTATTTGCCGAATTCTCTAAACTCTCTAGATGCGCTTAATGCTGAGACGGTAAATAGGATCCACGCACCATGTTTCTGTCTGCCTGTTTCACTGAAAGCTTCCTAATTCGGTGACACGATTAGCCCAATGAGGCGAAAGCATTTAGCAAGGAATCGAATTTGTACAAGAACGCCAACAATGTTGCGACTGCATTATGGACCGATTCGCACATCTCTGCTCCTTATTCACGTAAGCACCAGAACCAGGTGGGTTTGTGCTTTACAACAAGAGAAATATTCTGGTTAAGAAGAGAGCAGAGATAACAATCTTCAAATAAGAGGTGTATCAGTTTGACTCCATTGAAGTCAATGGACCTGCTAGCCGGCATAAGGTGGCACGCAAGCAGCGGGGCCCCCCCAGTAAAAAAAAGGGGGGGGATGGGGGACTTAGCTAGATGAGCATCCCTCCGGCAGCATCATGGCGTCACGTTACCATGGAAACGCTACAGGACACAGCTCGCTGGTGAAAAGGTGAGGAGAAAACACAGACACGATTGCGAAAAAGTTCTGAAAATTGGCAAAATGTTTCGCAATTCGGACATTCACAAACAATCTGTAAAAATGGGAAATGTAAGGAAGGAATCGCTATATCCCCAATACACTTTGGAAGACATATGCATGGCTCAAGTCAACACTGTGGATAAAAAAATCAGTCTAAATATGGAGAGTCATAGAAAATAGGAGCAGCACAACTCAAATTGTAGCTATAAAAAATCTCCTTATGGAGGCCTCACATACTGTAGGAGCTTTTGGGAGTTTCTCTACGCATCCAACTGCAAGGGGTTCAAACCACACAACTTACCTCATCAGGAAATCTTGATCCCGTGGGGTCCGGTGGCGGAGCACAGCTGCACAAGCAAAGGGGGCTGCAACCAGTGTGAAGGCTAAAAAGATTTTATTAGGTGGTCATAGGAAACAAGTAAACTCTAACGCGTTTCGGGACCTGTGTCCCTTTGTCAAAGAGTTTACTTGTTTCCTATGACCACCTAATAAAATCTTTTTAGCCTTCACACTGGTTGCAGCCCCCTTTGCTTGTGCAGCTGTGCTCCGCCACCGGACCCCACGGGATCAAGATTTCCTTATCAATACTGGGCGTGATGCACGCAACTACCTAAGACTGGGCTGCTGCTTACAAAAGTGAGTTCTCACAGTGATTATACATCATTGCATACCTGTTTTACTAGGGACACACATTAGACTTGTATGGTATATATATGAATCTGTGTTCGTTCTTCAGTATCACATCTACTAGTATATCATTTTATTATCCTGTGAGTCCACAGCAGCATTCATGCATGCCCAGATACTTTGAGTTAATCACACATGCCTGATTCCTATACATTTACATAGGATTGCTGAGCCCCTCACATAGGGATTATATCCCAGACTCACAACTTACCTCATCAGACAGCACGAGCACGGCTTCCTTGTCTCTTTGCCTTCCCTGTAAGCAGGTTTGTGTGTATAGATTAATGTATTAAGAGTTGTCCTGTCGCCCTTTGTTGTTTTCAGTTAGGAACGTGCCCCTTTAAGTCAGCGCCAGTAGTGTGGGTCCGAGATTGCTGTCACTACTGAACAGGAGGAAGCAGGCTTTTAGTAAGGAGTTGTCAGTGTTTCGAACTCCGGAGTGTGTTTGGACTGGCCCAACTAGAAGAACCCAAGTATTGTATTTTATGTCTTTATTTCTATAGCGCCATAAATATACATAGCGCTTCACAGTAGCAATACATGTTGTAATCATAGAAATAACAAATAATATAAATAACAGGTCATGGGAATAAGTGCTTCAGACATAAGAGTAACATTAAGGAAGAGGAGTCCCTGCTCCGGGGAGCTTACAGTCGAATTGGTAGGTAGGGAGAACGTATGGAGACAGTAGGAGGGAATTCTAGTAAGTGCGTCTGCAGGGGGCCAAGCTTTATGTATCATGTGTCCAGGATTATCCAGTGCTATTCATATGCTTCTTTAAGCAAATGTGTCTTTAGGTGGGTCTTAAATGTGGATAGAGAGGGTGCTAGTCAGGTATTGAGGGGAAGGCATTCCAGAGGTACGGGGAAGTCAGTGAGAAAGGTTAAAGGCGGGAGAGGGCTTTAGATACAAAGGGGGTAGAGAGAAAACATCCTTGAGCAGAACGCAAGAGTCGGGATGGTGTATAGTGAGAAATTAGGTCTGAGATGTAAGGAGGGGCAGAAGAATGTAAAGCTTTAAAAGTGAGGAGAAGAATTGAGTGTGTGATATGGGATTTGATCAGAAGCCAGGAGAGGGATTTCAGCAGCGGAGATGCGGAGACAGATTTAGGAAAGAGTAGAGTGATTCTGGCAGCAATGTTTAGGATAGATTGTAGGGGAGACAGGTGAGAGGCAGGAAGGCTGGACAGCAGGAGGTTACAGTAATCGAGACGGGAGAGAATGCGATCCTGAACAGATACTGTAGGTGTGGAAGACGTATGCAGGACACAATAGCAGGTTCCTAATTCACCAACCTGAAGTGTATCCCAGAGAGGTCCATTAAACATGGCGCATCACTAACTCTATGCAAGAGACGACCAGTGTGACCCCTACTGCTGGTAACAAGCCAAGTACCTCCCCAGCGTAAGTGTGAGAGTTACAAAAGGGAGTTATTTGTCACGAGTTTCTGTCAAGGAAGTGTGTCAGTGTCTGTGGAGCATTATTGACAGATGTCCAATAAAGCCCTATATGTTTTATAAAAGCTCCTGGTGCCCATCCTTGTTACATTCAAGCATCCACGCCCAGCCTGCACCCACCCAGCACCCTGAAGAGGTATGAGAGACTTAGCACTGCCATGTATGCAGTCAATCTTATGTAAACTCCTTTGGAGCCGGGTAAGGAGGGTTACACGTACTGTACATATACCTTCAAGATTTCTTCTCATCTTAAAAACATACCACCTGTAGTCTTGCTACATCTGGAGTGACATCACTTTATAAATTGTTGTTGGTTCCTTACGTAGAATACTGTGTTCAATCCTGGAGACCATATCTCCAGAAGGACATACATAAAACAGAGATTGTGCAACGAGGATCTACTACGATGGCGCGTGGTTGGCATAATAAAACTTGTCAGGAAAGACTGAAGGACCCTAATATATACAGCTTGGGGGATATGATTAAAATCTTCAAATACCTGGAGGGTTTCAGCAAGTACAGAAGGAAGGAATATTTCAGAGGAAGAGAAATGCAAGAATAAGAGCTAGGGGCAGACACAGGGGAAATGTGAGGACGCACTTCTGCACGGAAAGGTCGCTAAACTCGTGAAATCGTTTCTGAACAGAGGTGGTAGAGAATAATACAGCAACAGGATTTTAAAATGTTTTGGATAGACATAAAGCTATCCTAAATATATAAAAAAGCCCAGGGATCAGATAGTGTCAGGCCCGTATCTTCCGTCACATTCTGCGTTTCTCATTTGTTTTTTTTCTGTTTTGGAAATTGTTCATGTTGAATAACATTTTAGGCCCCCCAAGAAAATAGCCATTAATAGGAATTTAGGAATGTAGTCTTGATCAGTGTAACTTTGGATTGATGCAGGAAAGGAAAAAACAACCCAATGCTACATGGCAAAGGATTAAATTAAATTCTCTCTGTTATTCTTCTCATAAGTAGGTGGTCATTAGTCAATACTTTGGTCAAACCATTATAATCCTGCAACCACGTCACGGTTAACCCTTTACTGCAGGTCCTACTCCATGCGCGTCTTCTCTTTACCTCTCTGTTGGAGGAAGAAGTCTCCCAATAGACTGGTCATCACAGGTATATATCAGGAAAGGCCAATTAGAGTGGCGTAGCTGCATCATTAAATGACCACTGCTGGTGTTATATAGTGTTAAGTAGCTTTGATCATTTTTTTTTTAAATTATGTATTTACATTACTTAATTAGAAATCCATGTCAAATTTATTAAGGATTTCAGTTCCTTTGTGCTCCATTCAATATGCTTTCCAGAGCAGATTTTTTGGATGCTGGCAAAGGATGACTTCAAACTGCTCTCAATATTTGACTCATCTTCTTCAAATTGAGTTTGAGTACTGTAGGTCATGAATATACATCAGATGCATCACGCTTTATCATTAAAGCAGCAGAGCATATAAGCAGAAAAAGCTGGACTGATTTTTATTCTTCTTCTTTCCTTGTGGCAAAATAAAATTAAAGCTTTTACATTTGCCGGTAATGTAATTCATGAAAAGTGACAACGTGTTTAACAGAGATGTATGGTTTTTAGCTTCTGAGATCAATGCTGTCCGTGTGTGACCCCCCGTCGAAATTACAGCATTGTGGTCACGTAGACTCTGTGACACACAGGGGTCCGCCTTGCCAGATACCTCCTTAAGGACATGAAATGACTGCATCTCATTTGATAGCGCTTAACAACATCTTATCTTGATAAGTGACAGCATAAGGACACCGGAGGATAATTTAGTCTTGCTAGGCTTCCAATTAACCCTTTCAGATTGCCAGACAGTTTTGTAGTGTAATAAAAGCAGCATCAGTTCAAAGCATGTCCATGTTAATCATGGGATCTGCTTATATCTGAAGCCCATCTGCTGGCTTTCCCCAGAGAATGATGTTGTACTGTAGCTGCAGTGAACATTTTATGCATTGGAAATGGAATCTGCAACTCCTTTTCTTCACCGCAGTCTGGTGAAAACATTACCCAGTTGCTCTTAAAGTTAATTATGTTTGAATCTGATTATTATTATTATTTATTATTATTATTATTTATGTAGCAAAAGGAAATGTTTCTTATGCATAATGATAATAACTTTATTTATATAGCGCTTTTTTGCCAATGGGACTCAAAGCCCTTCACAGTTATAAAAAGGTAAAAGGAAGAAAACATTTAAATTTATAAAAGAGATCGAAAACCACAAGGAAAGATACAACACAGGATCGAGCGGTAATTGTTTTATTTTAACAGGTATGAGATAACCAGTATGGTTGTAAAAAAATATATATTTATATTGTGTATGTAATGATACACAATACAGTATTAATCGATGTCTCACGTCTCACCAGCTGTTATATTGGCAAGTGTTAGTATATTACAGTTGGACTTTGTCTTTCATCTACTAAAGTGACAGGGAGAAATATCGAGGACAAAGTAACGCACAGTGGTAATTCTGTCGCTTAGTAGATACCTCCTGAGTTGCCTAAATGTGATAGTGAAATAGTAATTTGAAGCAGCAATACAGGATTAACTTGTTCTTCTTCTTTTTCATTACAGAATTGAAGCTGAGGGTCTTCGGAGCTGAAATGTGTTAATTTCAGGTCTGAGTACCCCCTGCTTCCTGAGATACTTACCTGCAGCCTGAGAAACTGTGTGCCTAACAAATGTCCCACAGGCCAATAGGAAGCCGTGACGTAACCCGGTGGGTCTTCCTATTGGCCAGTGTGACCGGGACATTTAAACTGAAAAGAGATACTGGCGCCCCCTACGGAGGTATGTATCTTTGGAAGCAGCGGGCCCCCAAAGCTGAAATGAACACTATTCCGCTCCCCTACTGTACTTCAATCTGGTAATAAAAAAAATGTAAAATTACAAAAATTCACAAAAATGAAACCTGTATTGCTGCTTTAAATGTATTTTATAATTTCTGTATAGATGACATTTAGTAACAATATGTGAACTTATTTATCACAGTCTCACTGCGAAACTGGAGTTGTTTTGTCTTAAATGCGTATATACGCAGATACAGTATATGTAAATGTGAGCAAATTTACAAGTAAAAACTACCCATAACTATTAGCATACTGTAATGTAACCTCTCCCGGCCAACAAATTATGTTCATTAGTTCAGGCAGAAAATTATTGCTGCTTTTAGAACACTAAATAGAATTGTATTTTTTTTGGTTTGTTGTTTCTTGTCACCCATAAATAGTACATTTTATATCACTCTAAAGCAGGGGTGGCCAACTACAGTCCTCAAGGGCCACCAACAGGTCAGGTTTACAGTATATTCTTGCTTCAGCACAGGGGGCTCATTCAGTGTCTCAGTCTTCTGAGCCACGGATTGAACCACCTGTGTTGAGGCAGGGATATCCTGTAAACCTGACCTGTTGTTGGCCCTTGAGGACTGTAGTTGGTCACATCTGCTCTGTTTGCAACTACGATAAACGTGCCACTAGAATTCATAATGAAATTTATAGTTGCTTACTGTAAAATAGGGCAAATATCACTCTTTTCTGCTGACTACTTATACAGTATCTCTTGAAATCGCTAAAGGTTTAAACAGCTGTACAGTATAGTTCTTGTTAAATGAGCCTACTATATTATTGTATTATTGCTTTTAATCTGTGTACTTTCTACCCTTCTGTTGTGCATGCGTGATGTATCATGCTGATGGTGAATTGAGCAGAATGAGCAAATGACCTTGTTTTTACTGCCAAATCCCATCTGACCGTAAAAATAATTGCAAGCAATTAGCCCCTTGTACCCATAAGGAAGGGGGCATGATGCTAGGAAGGCAGAGGTTAAGTGTCAGAGTAAGGGGGCTGGCCTTTGAGGGTGTTGAAAGTCAATAACTCATTATATCGATCCTAGATTTAAAAAAAATCTGCATTCGGTTTCAGCACACAACTACTTGTATTGTCCGACGTTATTACTTACATATAGCAGATATATGGTATTTCACAGCAAATATGTCATATGCTTTTCAAAGATGTTGTATGTTATCTGTTGTCCCCCTTTTCCTCTCTCAATGGAATCCTTTCTTATGGGGTTATCCTATTTCTTCCTTGGTATTTTCCTTCTGTATCTTAGCTAACTAATGTATATCTATTTATGTAAGGAAAAACTACATACATCAGCATTCTATCCTGAATATAATGTCTGAATATGGTCTTTTCACATACTTGATATACGTGACATAAAGTTACACCTCCATATAAGGATCTTCACTATTATCAGAAGTTATTATGTCATAGTCCTTAAATGCCACATATCTTTTTCTGTTACAGCAGTTGTCTTAATAAATCCAAGTCATTTATTGGCTTCAGATATATTTTCAACAGCCGCAATAATATTATCTACTGAAAATCTATATTTGAAACCAGCCACATTCTTTTATTTCTCATATATCTTTTTCTTACCTGCAGCCTTCATTATAACCTTTCCAGCCATATAGTATATACCAGTACTGCATATAAAACTTTCTAAACAAATGATGTTACATGGGTACTAATGGATGGGATGTTAAGTATGTTAGTGGCTACACCAGAGCTAGCCAACTCCAGTCCTCAAGTCTTTAAACTGTGTTTCATTTAGTGTTTATGCTGGATAACCATCTACACCAGGGGTATCCAACTCCAGTCCTCCAGAGCTACCAACAGGTCAGGTTTTCAGGATAACCTTGCTTCAGCACAGGTGGCTCAGTCTTTGACTGAGCCACTGATTGAGCCACCTCTGCTGAAGCAGGGATACCCTGAAAACCTGACCTGTTGGTTTCTCTGAAGGACTGGAGTTGGCCACCCCTGGGCTACACAGCAGTAAGAAGTGTGTCAATGCACTGTAGACCACTCTGGTGGGGAGTGATTTAAAGAAAAGTGATCCCATTGCTTTGAATACTATTCTTTCCTCTGATAAATCTAGTATGCATACTGTAGATATCTATATTTCTTTGCACCAGTAGTTTTCTACTTTTACAGCTGGCCGGGTCATAAATAACCAACCCCCAACAGTTTTGAAAAGTGCAAGATAAAAGGAAAAGTGTGCTTCGATGCACAGAAATAATAGTTTCTCCTGACATGGAATTGCATCAAATGTAAAAGGTTTGATAACATAAATCACTAGCGAGTGAGGTGCACTCCGTCTAATTAAAAACAACGGGAGATTTATTTTGATAAATCAGGCAATCTTTGTCACTTACTTAAATTGTGATGTAAAACTGATAAATCCCCACATCCCCACATGGCAGTCAATTAATAATTGTCGTTGGCTTTTGGTCATAAGACTTAAAAAAGTATGTTTGCTGTACATTTATTTTGCCTTATTACAGTTTTCTGCATCCTTGCAAAGCCACAGATCCCTGGGAATTCCCCTTCAGAAGATTGTGTATGACAATAATTCTGTTACAATATCACAGTTGTTGAATTACTTCTATGCAATAGATCAGTGTTTTTCAACAGGGGTTCTTAGGAAGCCTTGGGTTCCCCGAGCGTCCCTAATAGGTTCCCTGCAATTGTCATGTAATATGAAAATTGTACCAAATACAGTAGAATTTACAATGCATCTGATCTCAGACGCGCTATTAGAGAGGGTTGGGGTTCCTTACAATGCATCTGATCTCAGACACGCTATTAGAGAGGGTTGGGGTTCCTTACAATGCATCTGATCTCAGAAAAATGTAGGGGAGTCTGAAACAAATTAAAAGAACTGAAATGCATTCAGCAGCAAAAGAGTATTTTATTCACAACATATCATTGGGGTATATCTTACAGATTTACTGCCTAATCTAAGCAACAACAGCAGTTTTCTGGTGCCTGCCCACAATACCACAGGCAGCGCAGACAAAACCATCGCTCCCACAAATCTAATACCTAACGTTTCTTCAAACTGTTCAGATTATCTCTTATGATGACCATCAACAAACACCGCTAGTCCTTGCAAACAGAGAACAATGACAATTTTTTAGAAAACGGTAGCACTATTACTTGTACTTAGGAAATATTTCAGAAAGCACACACCACTGTAGGAATATAGATTAATATTGTTGGTTTAGACACGCTGGCTTCCACAGCTTGCTTACAGTAGCTTTGTTGCACGACAAAACTTTGATACAGAGAAGTTAAACACATTGGGTTATTATGGCTCAATTGACACAGGGCCAGACCCAGCTCCATTAGGTGATTTAATGGGACGTTAAAAACAGGGTCTGGGTGGAGGCAGGTTTAATAGTAGATTGGTCCATGCAAAGTTAGAACACAACGGCACAGTGGTCTTTGTTATAAAAAATGACTTTTTTTATTAATAGAGGATCGTGCTTCGGTTCACGACTTGAACCTATATCAAGACACAGAACCTCGATAAAGGTTCAAGTCGGAACCGAACGTCGATACTCATAATAAAAAAATGTTTCACTTATTATAACAAGAGACCTCTGGAGTGCCATTGTGTTCTAACTTTGAATGAACTATATCTACAATTACTAGCACCATGCAGGTGAAGGCATGCACCCGAGGCAAATACATATTCTGAATTGCACCTCCTCTTCTCTATATCACCGCTGGGAGCGAGATTAAGACATACTGTACTTCACATCACGGTTTTTTTTGAAGCAATGCAATGCTGCACTATAATACATTGTGTTAAGCCTATGTAAATGAGATATGCAATGGCCATTGTGTGTTGCATATAATTAGCTTGTTGTGGATTTGCGGTAACCTTAGGGATAATACCGTCTGTTACTGTCTAGGTAACATATCTAGCCCAAAGAGGGGTATTTTCACCAGCGTCTTTAGCATGTAAAGCAGTTAGCATGTTAGCAGTGATTTCTTAGACAAAGCAAGTGCTGTTTCTTGATTTGAGCACCCAATGTATTATTTGCACCTATTTTTCCTATTGTATGTTAATGGCAATTTGGAAGCATCACATAATACAATTGAATGAACATCACATCCATGTTCTTTGTCCATCATTGTCCATCAAACACAAAGGTGGGATCAATGGCAGGGAGCATGGCCCGATGGCTGGAGCAGGTAGAATGGGACAGGAATGGCCATAGGGACTAGGGTGAACGTTACAGCGTTTTGCAGGGCAGGATCGACAGAAAAACCCAGGACGACAATGGAGAGGCAGAAGTGATGTCAGACAGCAGGCAGCTGCAGGATAACTGTTGAACAAGCATGGATTAGGGCAAGTGGAAGGCAACAAACATAGTCAGTCAGGCCGGGTTAGAGCAGCAGAGGTCACAGTTGTAGTCAGAGAGGCCGAAGATGGGATAGACAGCTAGACAGATGCTCTAGTATCAAGCTGGAGAAATGGGCTAAAGCACCTTGATTGAGAAGCAGGAAATGAGAGTGATCGGTTTATCAAAGAAACCATGGTGAGTGTCCACAAGGCTTGTTAGCAACAGGTGGGAGTAGTTGGTTTAGCTCACTGCTAGAGCTGCTCCCCTACATAGTAGAGTCAGCCTAGCCCAGAAGGGCCTGACAAATTGAAGGTGTTGATTTCCTTGTTGACAATTTTCATTACAATGTAAGAAACATGATCAATACATTTGGTGCACTTGTCAAACAAATTTGCTTTGCCTTGATGCAGCCAGCAGCCGCTGCTGATTTTCTTCTGTGTGCTAGTTTGGACAAGTCAACTGGAACAATAATAGGTAATAACATAGAGTCGCTGTAAATGGTTTCCAGATGATTGCTTTGAAATTCTAGACCTGGGTACATTATAACTGAAAAATAATTAAATTGCATTGAACACATGAAGAGAAACAAAACAAAAAAAACAATTGTAAGCTATTATTTTAAGATAAAGGGAGAGAGCAGTGATAAGCGCTAATGCTAAGATAAAGAACTGTGCAATATCAGTGACAGAGGTGATTACAATAAACTTAAACTTAAAGTAGGGCCCGAGGAGAATATGGTATACACAGACCAAAAAGGACAAAGAAACAATAACCGGCGCCTCCAATAAAAATAATAATTAAAGCCAACAATATTAGTCCAATGTGGGTGGCAGGAATCCTGAGTGGGAATCTTCAATGAAGCCTCACAGATAGACACCAAACATGTACACTGCGACACACTTTATTCGAGCTCGGCTAGTCCACGAATCGGGTATACCCCGGGTATTGAGGTTTGTGACTGTTTTTCGCCCGGAGTGCATTGAGGTATTTTCAAGCAGGGATTGAAGCATTTTATTCCCGCTGGCTGCCAATACTGCACAGTATATATATATATACTGCATTACAATTCATGAATTTATGCCATCTGGTAGACACGCGAAGCATTGAGCCTATTAAATCCTAATCATTATCATTTAACAGATTAGCCGCCCGTCAGCCAGGCATCGAACCCGGCTGGGAGGCAACAACAAACGGGCTTGTCAGAGGTGAGAGCGGCGCATTCCAGGTATCTGCCAGGTACATACCTGGGTTTGCTCGAATAAAGTGTGTCGGTGCAGTAAGACAAAAACAAAAAAGAGACAAAAGAAAAGATCATAGTGTAACTCATAAACAAGACTACATAAAAAAATACGAAAACTAAAAAATCACTGAAAAGATGGGCAAAGGATAAATTACAAATTTAATTGCAAATACTAAAATATAACAATAAACAAATGTCCATGGGCTAGAGACGCGAATGAAGCTGAATCATCTGCTAGGGGTAAATTAAAAACCTACTTACAACGCAAGCGCTTAAAAAAACGACCTTATAGAACAGTCCTGAAAGTCAGACTGGAGCTCTGCAGGAGATGGAACCGCACGAACTCAGAATCCCACTGCCAGGGTGATCGCCACTGCAACACTCAGACCCTCGAGTAGGTGAAGTGTCACTAAAAGGAACAAGAACTCCACGCCGCTCGGAGAGATGCCGACACGCTAAGTCCCTTAGAGGGGCGATGACCCGCACAGCGCTGACCCTCAATGACCGATGGGTAAAAAGCATAGTGTGGTATATTAAACCATGACGCTAATGGACCAATAGCGGTTGGAATAATGGCATAATTTTGATTGATTTATAATGATTTAATCATCCGATTAGTGCCCATTATTCTCACGCTATTGGTCCAATTTGGGCATCATGGTATATATATACACACATGCTGTATTCCCATCATGCCCCTGACGAAGTGACTTAGCGTCACGAAACCGTAGGGTGGTTCTTCTCCTTGGCTACTGACATTTATCATCATCCCTGGCTGCCGACTGCTTCCTGCCAGACCTGCCTTCTAGCTTCCGAGACTCTGGCCTGTCGGGAGCTCCCCCTGCCCTCGCAATGCATTGTGACGTCACCGGCACATCACGCGACCTGTGGTCTCATGTGTATGGTGTCGGCGTCTCTCTGAGCGGCGTGAGTTCTGGTTCCTCTTAGTGACACCTTCACCGTACCTCGAGGGTCTGAGTGTTGCAGTGGCGATCACCTGGCAGTGTGGATCTTCTGAGTTCGTGCGGTTCCATCTCCTCAGAGGCTCCAGTCTGACTTTCAGGACATTGTTCTATAAGGTTGTTTTTAATCAGCTTTGACTTAAGTAGGTTTTTTACATTTTACCCCTACGGATGAATTCAGCTTCATTAGCATCTCTAGCCCAATGACATTGTTTATTGTTATATTTTAGTTAATTGCATTAATTTGTAATATCCTTTTGCCCACTTTTTCAGTGATTTTAGTTGTTGTATTTTTTAGATTTTAGTCTTGTTTTTATGAGTTGCACTATGATCTTTTTCTTTGTCTCTTTTTTGTTGTTTTGTCTACAGTTTGTGTTAGTCTGTGAGGCTCATTGAAGATTTCACACTAGGATTTCCTGCCACCCATTGGACATAATATTGGTGGCTTTATTATTATTTTTATTGGAGGCGCCGGTTATCTGTTTTTCTTTGCTATGATTTTAGGATACCTAATAACTAATCAACATACTTGTGGTTGATTAGTTGGGACTGGGTTTTTTTGGAGACCTCAGAAGTCTCCTCCCAATATAAAAGACACAACGTGCTTATATTAAAATATAACCATGGTCATACACAAATACAATGTTACAAACACTACTAGTGCATAAAAAACAACAACACTTAAATCAAAAATAATATACTGTAATGATATAAAAAATTAATGACTTTGGGATCCCAACTAGAAATCTTCAATCTAAATACCCACTTAATATGAAGTGCCATTAGGAAAATTGAATCACATGTGAGAATGTATTACAATAAAAGAGAAAAATATCCTTTATAACTAATACGAGACTATTGGGAATAAGTTTGTTGGCCATATTTACTAAGTTATGCTATTATATGTCCACACTTCCAGCGCAATCAAATGAATGGCCATAAGTGTTTTTCAGCACCAGAAGGTGTCTCTGTTGAAAGAGCACAGCTTAGGCAACATGGAACTTTATCTCAACTGTAAGGGTACATTGTTCTATTTTTTATGAGAAACTTGCAGCAACTTATTTAGCTTCCAGAGTGCTTTACTTGAAATGATTGTGACCAGATGACTCGTATAGCTAGCCAAAAGCTCATGCAAAATCCTAGTCATGGGGACCTCATATTGATCTAAAGGTATCACTACCTGTGGAATAATCCTTCTTGTCTAGGATCAACATGAGAGCTACAGCTGTTTGATATAGCTCGCTGAAATCGGCTGTAGTGGGTGGCTTCAATTTCCAATCTAATCATCAAGAAATGAAGCCTTTAACTCATGCATATTTATAGAGCAAAGATGCTTCCCCATATGTTAGATTACTTTTTCTCCTTATAAAGATTGATAATAGTTTTCAGGATTTGATCCCAGTTGAGATAGATTCACCATTTGTACCAAAGTAACAGACAAAAACATTCCAAATGCAGCACCACTTCCAAGTAGTTCTGAGACATCTCCATGGCCCATCTGTTTGTTTATGCTAAAACTACCAATTATAAACTCATTTACGTGTTTATAAAAATATCACTCAACTACCAACTGCTTCATGTATCTTGTGCTGAAAAGTTGGTCTGTTTTTATTTCTCCTTATACAAAGGTATGG
This sequence comes from Ascaphus truei, assembly GCA_036426205.1. Classification (NCBI taxonomy): domain Eukaryota; kingdom Metazoa; phylum Chordata; class Amphibia; order Anura; family Ascaphidae; genus Ascaphus; species Ascaphus truei. The sequence continues at coordinate 2,897,490 of CM071578.1, read as the reverse complement.
TAATGTGTTACTATGCATTTGCTACATTATGGGCCATATTTACTAACTAGTGGCTACTCCATAGAAACATTCTGATACTGCTTAGTAAATATAACGTCTTAAGGCAGCATTTAAGTAAATGGGGCGGAAGGTGACCTCCAGCATAACTGTTTTAATGGTAAGTACAGTAGTACTTCTTAGGAAATATCTCTGGTGTATCTGTCATGGTGCTGAAACCACCAGCTCTACATTTTTAAACAGCATTTTAGCAACTGCCTGGTCTGCTTGTTATTCATAGATATTATAGAGCCTGCTTGCATACATACTGTAGTCTCAATATAATAAAACTATTTTCTTATATGACCATACAAGCTATATTTAAGTCGTGATTATACATTTAAACTAACCCTGTTATTTGATTAAAGGAATAGAAGTAAATGGAATAGATGTAACTGAACAATAGATAGATATATAAGTAGTATATTATATTTACTACAGACTTGTTGTGAATTATATTACCTTTATCTGGAAAAAAATATGGTATTAGGAAACTGTAAATGTTTTCCCACACACCAGCGTTGCAGAAACACATGATGTGGTCTCTTTCTGCAACTCAGAAATCATATGTTCATCTCTTCATAGTGCAAACGGTACTGTGTATGGGAGAGATACAAATCTTTATCATGCACAAGACAACTGGTGAAAGTGGCTTGATAAGTTTCTATGAAGCATGTGCTGTACTTAAATCACTTTCATCTATTGAATGGATTGCAAGTGATAAGATAGTGTAATGTATCAGGGCAGGTGTTAAGTATAATTGAAAAGAAAGAAACCGCAGGTAGGACTAAAACAATGGAGTGAAACAGTTTTTTGAACTGCAATACTTTTGAATAATGATCTTGAATTCTATGAATCAAAGACTGATGTGAACAGGATGTACTGAAATTGTAAAGATTTCAAAGAAGGTTAAAATGTTGTGATGTTTTATTCACGAAATGCAGCAATATAAATAAAACAAGGAAGTTAAATTGTGTGTTTGAAGCCAGTGAACACTTGTAGAAAGCAGTTTAAATAGTTTGCATTTTAAAGGTCCTGTCCTTTTGCGGTAAATTTCATTTCAAGGTCAAAGAATATACGCAACAGAAAGAGAAACAGGAAAAATTGCACTTATTGGTTAAAAAAAAAAGAAGGTTTTCAAGGAGACAAAATAAAGTGATTTCCTAGAGGACTATAGAACAATCTTTAAACAAAGGAAAATATCTATAATCTAAATACATAAGCAAAGCAATTAATGTTCCCGTTAATCTATAAGTATAATGTGCAGTAATTGTATTCATTACAATGATCAGCTAGATATTTATCAACAGCATTAAAATCCATTGAATAGATGCTGTATAATATCCTGATGATTAAGTTAACCACAGTTATTGACTGAATACAATATGATGCATATCAGTTTAATTCACTCTTGCAATAGGGGCATGAAGAAGTCACCAAATTTATCAATGTAAACGTGCTATTGTTTCCAATAAGAAAAACAAATAGTGGACTGGGAACACTTTTTGAAGGGGAATAAGCCTTTTTTTAACTGTGTAAATACCATGACATTGTATTGTCTAAGTCAGCGTTTCCCAACCTTTTTTTTCCGTGAGCCGTTATCTTTGAACTTCTCCTTCATGACCCACTAAAAATTTTATCGCCTATGGTAAAATAAAACACGTGTATGAATGTCATACAGATTTCATATATTTCTCCCAATCCCCTCTATTCTCTTTCTCCCTCCCCCCCCCCCCCTCTCTCTGACCTGCACAGACGCACACAGTCACTGACCCCAGACAGCACTCAACACAGACAGACCAAAACACACAGCCACTGCTAGCCTGCACAGACACACACACAGCCACTGATACACACACACACACACACCCTCCCCCATACACACACACACACACACACACAACAGATAACACACACAGCCCACTGATACCACACACACACTCTCCCCCATCCAACACAACACACAGATAACACAACACACACACACACAAAGATAACTACACACACTCTCTCCCCATACACCACACACGCACACACAAAAAGATACATACACACACTCTCCCCCATACACACACAGATACACACAGACACAGATACACACACAACACACACAGATAGACACAACACACACAGATAGACAGATACATACACACACACACATCCCGATACACACACACACACACACATACATACACCCACTCTCTCCCCCCTAGCACACACAACCAGTGATACACAAAAAACTTCCACACACGCTTATACCACACACCACTCTATCTCTACTATACACCACACAACGCCAGCCACTGATACACACTACTCACCTAACACACACTCACCTATACACACACACACACACACACACACACCTCTCTCTCTACACACACACACCACACACTCTCTCCTTATATACACATGCACCACCCCACTGATGCACGCACCCACTGAACACACACACCACACAGCCAGCCACGCACACAGCACGACACACACACACACACACAACACACATCCCCTACTACCACACCCACACACCACACACACTCCCCTACATATACACACACACGCCCCTACTATAAGCACACACACACACACACACCACACACACACACGATATTCAGAGGCAGCGACGGATGTGAGTGACTGGAGGGGGGGGGGGGGGAGAGAGGAAGGCCCGCGATCCGAGCAGGCGGCTCCACGCCTCCCTCTGCCCGCCCAGCCACCGCGCAGCCACCACTGCCCACCCCCCTGCGCCTATCTCCCGCACCAAGGGACTGAGGGGAAGGGGAGCGCCAGAACGGAGGCACAGGTGCGCCCTCGCACCACTTACTACTCCTATCATGCCGGGCATCGTGTCCTGTGGGGGTGGGCGAGCATGTCATGGGCGGCAACATCATGATGCGGAGCTGCAGTAGGAGCCCGAGTCAGCGAATCAACCGTTGAACACACCCCAGCGATAGCAGCTTGCACCACTTCAGCACTGTTCCCGCACCTCACCTCGGGCCGCCGAAGGAGGGAGGGGTGGGAGCCGCAAGGAGGGAGGGGTGGACGCGCGCAGGAGGGAGGGAGGGGGGGACGCCGCAAGGAGGAGGGGGGGACGCGCAAGGAGGAGGGAGGGACCGCCGGAGGAGGGAGGACGCCGCAAGGAGGGGGCGCGGGGAGCTGTGCGGCAGCCTCGCTGCGGGAACCGCAATTTTGCTTCCGTGACCCGGTGCACGGGTCGCGACCCACACCATTTGGGAAACGCTGGTCTAAGTAAATGTTTTTTATGTTGCTTGAGCACAAGGAGTCTATCATGTTTATTCAGTGCATGCACATGGGGGAGCCTTATAACCCCATGGTAGTTGTCCTGCGTGTGACGACTATGTCATAGGTATGAGAGTAAATAACATTATTGAGAGTCTAAACACAAGATCCTTTCGTGCAAAACTGAAGCAGAAATGGCACTAGATTTGTCAAATAAAAGTCAATTGAAAGAAAGAGAGAGTTCAAATCTAGCATTGAAAGTGACCCGTTTTATGAATGCCCTAAACCAAAAAGTCTTTCCCAACAGAAACCGGGGCAAAACGACATAAATAACCTGCGACAGGTTTATCAAAACAAAAATACCATTGTCTTTCAATTGTATCATTTCTTTGTTGATTGTGATATACGATAAAGGAGACACAAGTCACACAAATCATTTTATGGTGCATATGGTATCTCTGTCCTTAATCTTCAGATTGGTGGGTACATTTCTTTTTCGATAAATAAGTTCCCAAAATGTCTTAATAATCTGTAAGAAATTGTATTCCCCCCAAATTTGGAATGTGAATGATGATCATAGACAATGTGGGAAAGATATCTTAGGAAGAAAAGGAAATATGTCTAATTTATTCTGACACTAGAATGAGGTTCTTGAAGATCTTCTATACATGGATATGTCAAAAGCTGGCTGTAGATTCAGTTACAATTGAAGTATTTTAAGTAAAAGACATGTGTAAGGACCCCAACCCTCTCTAATAGTGCATCTGAGATCAGATGTATTGCACAAGGAACCCCAACCCTCCTAATAGGGCCTCGGATGCTATTAGAGAGGGTTGGGGTTCCTTACAATGCATCTGATCTCAGACACGCTCCTTCACCCTTTTAACTTGGAAGGTCATTTCGCTTGCTGCAGGAACAAGACCCATTATGGTTTTTTCCCCTCTCACAGAGGTAAAAGGAAGGGTTTCACAGTGTAGTGTAGGACCTGCATTATTTTGGTTATACCTTGACGTTGGTATGCAGGCTTATGACGCCTTTGGCCAAAGGGTTAACTAAATAACCAATTATTATTATTGAAGTATTTTACTTTATATGTTTTGTCAATTGGATGCAGCATTGGGCACCCCCTGTCTCACGCTATTAGAGAGGGTTGGGGTTCCTTACAATGCATCTGATCTCAGACGCACTATTAGAGAGGTTGGGGTTCCTTACAATGCATCTGATCTCAGGCGCACTATTAGAGAGGTTGGGGTTCCTTACAATGCATCTGATCTCAGACGCGCTATTAGAGAGGCTTGGGGTTCCTTACAATGCATCTGATCTCAGACACGCTATTAGAGAGGCTTGGGGTTCCTTACAATGCATCTGATCTCAGACGCGCTATTAGAGAGAAAGAGCTCTCCATATTTTAAATGGGAATCTCCATAGCAACGCTTATCATCTCTTCCGAGAATAAGATATGGTAAAAGCTCCTTTGTTGTTTTGCATTTTAGGAGATAGATTTGATTGTATAGACCCGTTTTACAAACTCATTCCACTTACAGAAGTAACAGATAGCCTGACTGATGTTCCTGCTATTGGTACAGAAGCGAGACTACTTTTTATTGCAAGCTAAGTGTCATCTTCAATGAATCGGAACAAATCTACTTAACTATGCAAACATTTAATTTAAAGCTTGTCTGAATTATTCCCTAACATATTAGAGGTTTCTTTTACTGTAGGTGCAGTCAGTCTTGTGGCAGCTGCTGCATAATGTATCCAGCATCAATTGATGCCTATGGTTGAAAAAAATCCCTTTTCAATATGAAGAGTATTCCAGGTTTCCCTAGGGTTATTTTCCCGTCTTTACTGCTATGATAAGCAGTCGATGAAAGTGTGAGTAGTCCATCACATTGTCGTATCGTTTGCTTGTCCACAGTCCTGCTGCTTCTTACATGTGTACAACTCCATTGCCGAAAAGAAATTCTTTAATTAAAAATGAACACTTATTTTATCTTGTGCTTGGACCCGTGATGGTTTTCTCCTATTTGTGAAGTAGACTTGGGACGCACATTATTTCCATGAACCCCTTTGGTGCCCTATACGACGTATGTGCCTCCCTGGTGGCCCTCATGATCAGCAGCGAATTTGAAAATTTGCCGCCCTTTGGCACTTACGTGTGGTGGCCGCCTCCTTGCTGCCACCTCCCTTCTCCATCTGAATCACAGCGTGAAATGACGACGCTGATGTCACCAACGTAACGTTGCACGGTGTCGCGTTGCCATAGTAACGCAAAGTCACGTCATCATTTGACACAGCGACACACATGGCAACGAGACGCTGTGTGACGTTATGTTGGTGACGAATGACGCTGCGATTCGAAAGAAAGAAGATGGCAGGAAGGAGGCGGTCACCGCATGTAAGTGCCTTCCCATCAGGCCAGAGAGTGCAGCAAATGTATATGGTGCGGACATTTTTGCCGCCCCAAAATGTTGCTCCCCGGGTCTGATGGGAAATCTGCCACTGCTTATGATGTAAGCGTTACATGATAGCTGCTTTGCTCGTGTTTGCGATTTGATCATAGACTACATTGAAGGGCTGGAGCCTTCCTCTTCACTTCCGGCCTGGCCGCCAGAACCAGGAAGTGATCACGTGATCCATCGGGCTGGAGGGTCCATGGCCACAGAGTTGGCAGTATCCTCTGTCATTAAAGGGGTTAATCCGTTCTAGTGGAATTTTGCTGCATGTTACACCAGGAGTGCTCCACTCCAGTCCTCAAGCCCCACCAACAGGTCAGGTTTTCAGGATATCCCTGCTTCAGCAGAGATGGCTCAATCAGTTCCTGCTTCAGCAAAGGTGGCTTAATCAGAGGCTCAGTCTTTGATTGAGGCTCTGATTGAGCCACCTATGCTGAAGATGGGAAATCCTAAAAATCTGACCTGTTGGGGGGGCTTGATAGCTGGAGTTGAGCACCCCTGAGTTACACCATACCTGACAAGTAACATCAGGTTAAGAGTGTGATGATGATACGGTGCTGGTCCTTTTTTACCGTTACATCTAATCTCAGACTTGCTATTAGAGAGGCTTGGGGTTCCTTACAATGCATCTGATCTCAGACGCGCTATTAGAGAGGGTTGGGGATCCTTACAATGCATCTGATCTCAGACGCGCTATTTGTGAGGATTCGCCATTCTGGTTGTTCTGTCCCCTTAACCCTTACCCGCTCGTCTGGTTCCTGAGGCACTCAAGAGGGGCAGCCTAGCTCTGGTGCTCATGCGCAGTGCGCGGGTTCCGCCGGTCTCCGCTATTCCTGGGTCCAGGGTGCACTCTCTTGCCTCTAGCATTGACACGAGACGCATGCGCGGTGCGCGGTCTCCCCGGTGGTCTGCGGTCCCTGCCTCTCGTTCCCCGCCCTGACGTCAGAGCTACACGGCGCAACACTACCCCACGCTCCTCCTCTGTCTCTGCGTGGCCCGTATCCGATCTCCGCCCCTGTACTGAAGCGGGTGTCGTGGCGCGCACGACCGGGTCGCCTGCGTGTTGCACGCGGCACGCGCGCCCTCTATGGAAGCTCCACCTTGGTCTCAATCGGCTGTGTAATAGGACGCACCTGCGCAATCCAGCAGCCTATCAAAGAGGGCGGTTCTGCTTCCTAAATGCCTCCCATTGGTGGGAGGTCCTTTAACTATGCTGTCTAAACTCTCATTCCTCGCCGAGTATAATTTCTGTTTGTGACGCTGAACCTCATCACTTCTAGCCTGTTTGCCTCTTACCTTGCTGCCTGACCCTGCCTAGTACCTTGGACTTCATGATACTCTGCTGCACTGACGCTGGCATTGGATACGACGACTCTGCTCTCTCCTGCACTGACCCTGGCTTTGGATACGACGACTCTGCTCTCTCCTGCACTGACCCAGGCTTTTGCTCTACGACGACTCTGCTTTCTCCAATCCTGACTCTGGCTACTTCCCACAACAATCCGCTACGCTCCACTCCTAGACCCGGCAAGTACCACTTTTACGCTGTCTTCTATAACCCTGACCCGGCTTGCAATATTATCCTACACTCTAGACCAGGGCTGCACAACATAGTTTAACAAGTTTAAAACAAGTTTAAAAAAAATGGCGGCGATCCCCCCCCTCTTCCCCCTCCTCGTGCGCGAGTCACGGCGGTGGTGCGCAGGGGCAGCAGCAGGACGCGGCAGCCGTGAGTCATTTATTTTTTTCAATAGCAGGATGCCGGGATTGGAGGTCAGAGCCGGGGGCGGGGCTTAGTACCGGGGAGGATGTGCTGAGCTAAGGTGTGTCGGGCTGCTGCAGGGGTGGGAGTGAAAAACGGGCTGTGGGTGGGTGGGAGCAGACGCGCTATTAGAGAGGGTTGGGGTTCCTTACAATGCATCTGATATCAGAGGCCCTATTAGGGAGGGTTGGGGTTCCTTGCAATACATCTGATCTCAGATGCACTATTAGAGAGGGTTGGGGTTCCTTACAATGTCTTTTACTTAAAATACTTCAATTGTAACTGAATCTACAGCAGCTTTTGACATTATCCCATGTTAGAAGATCTTCAGAACTCATTCTAGTGTCAGAATAAATTAGACATATTTCCTTTTCTTCCTAAGATATCTTTCCAACAATTGTCTTATGATCATCATTCACATTCCAAATTTTGGGGGGAAATACAATTTCTTACAGATTATTAAGACATTTTGGGAACTTTACTTATCGAAAAAGAAATGTGACCCACCAATCTGAAGATTAAGGACAAGAGATACCATATGCACCATAAAATGATTTTGTGACTTGGTGTCTCCTTTATCGTATATCACAATCAACAAAGAAATTGATACAATTGAAAGCAATGGGTATTTTTGTTTTGATAAACCTGTCGCAGGTATATTTATGTCGTTTTGCCCCGGTTTCTGTTGGGAAAGACTTTTTGGTTTAGGGCATTCATAAAACTGGGTCAAATTCAATGCTAGATTTGAACATCTCTCTTTTCTTTCAATTTGACTTTTATTTGACAAATCTAGTGCCATTTCTGCTTCAGTTTTGCACGAAAGGATCTTTGGTTTAGAACTCTCAATTAATGTTATTTACTCTCATACCTATGACATAGTCGTCACAGCAGGACAACTACCATTGGGTTATAAGGCTCCCCCATGTTGCATGCACTGAATAAAACATGATAGACTCCTTGTGCTCAAGCAACATAAAAAACATTTACTTAGACCAGCGTTTCCCAAATGGTGGGTCGCGACCCGGCACCGGGTCACGGAAGCAAAATTGCCGGGTCGCAGCGAGGCTGGCCGCACGGCGTCCCCCCCTCCCTCCTTGCGGCGTCCCTCCCTCCCTCCTTGCGGCGTCCCTCCCTCCCTCCTTGCGGCGTCCCCCCCTCCCTCCTTGCGGCGTCCCCCCCTCCCTCCTTGCGGCGTCCACCCCTCCCTCCTTGCGGCGTCCACCCCTCCCTCCTTTCGGCGGCCCGAGGTGAGGTGCGGGACAGTGCTGAAGTGGTGCAAGCTGCTATCGCTGGGGTGTCAACGGTGATTCGCTGACTCGGGCTCCTACTGCAGCTCCGCATCATGATGTTGCCGCCCATGACATGCTCCGCCCCCCCACAGGACACGATGCCCGGCATGATAGGAGGTAGTAAGTGGTGCGAGGGCGCACCTGTGCCTCCGTTCCTGGCGCTCCCTTCCCCTCAGTCCCCTTGGTGCGGGAGATAGGCGCAGGGGGTGGGCAGTGGTGGCTGCGCGGTGGCTGGCGGGCAGAGGGAGGCGTGGAGCCGCCTGCTCGGATCGCGGGCCTTTCCTCTCTCCCCCGCCCCCCCCCCTCCAGTCACTCACATCCGTCGCTGCCTCTGTAATAAATCGTGTGTGTGTGTGTGTGTGTGTGTGTGTGTGCTTATATGTAGGGGCGTGTGTGTGTATATGTAGGGGAGTGTGTGTGTGTGTGTGTGTATGTAGGGGAGTGTGTGTGTGTGTGTGTGTGTGTGTGTATCAGTGGCTGTGTGTGTATCAGTGGCTGGCTGTGTGTGTGTGTGTGTATCAGTGGGTGCGTGCATCAGTGGGTGCGTGCATGTGTATATATAGGGGAGAGAGTGTGTGTGTGTGTGGGGGAGAGAGAGAGAGTGTGTGTGTGTGTGTGTGTGTGTGTATAGGTGAGTGTGTGTATAGGTGAGTGTGTATCAGTGGCTGCGTGTGTGTGTGTATAGGGGAGAGATAGAGTGTGTGTGTATATACAGGGAAGTGTTTGTGTATCACTGGCTGTGTGTGTGTATGGGGGAGAGAGTGGGTGTATGTATGTGTGTGTGTGTGTGTGTATCTGTATGTGTGTATGTGTATGTATCTGTCTATCTGTGTGTGTGTGTGTCTATCTGTGTGTGTGTGTGTGTATCTGTGTCTCTGTGTGTATCTGTGTGTGTATGGGGGAGAGAGTGTGTGTATGTATCTTTGTGTGTGTGTGTGTGTATAGGGGAGAGAGTGTGTGTATGTATCTTTGTGTGTGTGTGTGTGTGTGTATCTGTGTGTGTGTGTATGGGGGAGAGTGTGTGTGTGTATCAGTGGCTGTGTGTGTGTATCTGTGTGTGTGTGTGTGTGTGTGTGTATGGGGGAGAGTGTGTGTGTGTGTGTGTATCAGTGGCTGTGTGTGTGTCTGTGCAGGCTAGCAGTGGCTGTGTGTGTTTGGTCTGTCTGTGTGAGTGTCTGTAGGTCAGTGACTGTGTGCGTCTGTGCAGGTCAGAGAGAGGGTGGGGGGGAGGGAGAAAGAGAATAGAGGGGATTGGGAGAATATATGAAATCTGTATGGACATTCATAACGGTTTTATTTTACCTATAGGCGATAAAATTTTTAGTGGGTCATGAAGGAGAAGTTCAAAGATAACCGGGTCACGGAAAAAAAGGTTTGGGAAACGCTGACTTAGACAATACAATGTTCATGGTATTTATCACAGTTAAAAAAAGGCTTATGTCCCCTTCAAAAAGTGTTCCAGCTCACTATTTGTTTTTCTTATTGGAAACAATAGCACGTTTACATTGATAAATTTGGTGACCTTCATGCCCCTATTGCAAGAGTGAATTAAAACTGATACTGCATCATATTGTATTCAGTCAATAACTGTGGTTAACTTAATACATCAGGATATTATACAGCATCTATTCAATGGATTTTTAAATGCTGTTGTAAATATCTAGCTGATCATTGTAATGAATACAATGTACTGGCACAACTTTATAGATTAAACGGGAACATTAATTGCTTTGCTTATGTAGTTTAGATTTATAGATTATTTTCCTTTGTTTGAAAGATTGTTCTATAGTCCTTCAGGAAATCACTTTATTTTGTCTCCTTGAAAACCTTCTTTTTTTTTTTAACCAATAAGTGCAATATTTTTCCTGTTTCTCTTTTCTGTTGCTGTATATTCTTTGACCTTGAATTGAAATTTACCGCAAAGGACAGGACCTTTAAAATGCAAACTTATTTAAACTGCTTTCTACAAGTGTTCACTGGCTTCAAACACACAATTTAACTTCCTTGTTTTATTTTATATTGCTGCATTTCGTGAATAAAACATCACAACATTTTAAACCTTCTTTGAAATCTTTACAATTTTCAGTACATCCTGTTCACATCAGTCTTTTGATTCATAGAATTCAAGATCATTATTCAAAAGTATTGCAGTCAAAACTGTTTCACTCCATTGTTTATTTCCTAGCACACTGCGGTTTCTTTTTCATATTATAATTAACACCTGCATCTGATACATTAACTATCTTATCACTTGCAATCCATTCAATAGATGAAAGTGATTTAAGTACAGCACATGCTTCATAGAAACTTATCAAGCCACTTTCACCAAGTGTTCTGTGCATGATAAAGATTGTATCTCTCCCATACACAGTACCGTTTGCACTATGAAGAGATGAACATATGATTTCTGAGTTGCAGAAAGAGACCACATCATGTGTTTCTGCAACAGCTGGTGTGTGGAAAACAATGTTACAGTTCCTAATACCATATTTTTTTCCAGATAAAGGTAATATAATTCACAAACAAGTCTGTAGTAAATATAATATACTACTTATATATCTATCTATTGTGATCAGTTACATCTATTCCATTTACTTCTAATTCCTTTAATCAAATAACTAGGGGTTTAGTTTAAATGTATAATCACGACTTAAATATAGCTTGTATGGTCATATAAGAAAAATAGTTATATTATATTGAGACTACAGTATGTATGCAAGCAGGCTCTATTAATATCTATGAATAACAAGCAGACCAGGCAGTTGCATAAAATGCTGTTTAAAATGTAGAGCTGGTGGTTTCAGCACCATGGACAGATACACCAGAGATATTTCCTAAGAAGTACTACTGTACTTACAGTAAAACAGTTATGCTGGAGGTCACCTTCCAGCCCCATTTACTTAAATGTGCCTTAAGACGTTATATTTACTAAGCAGTATCAGAATGTTTCTTATGGAGTAGCACTAGTTAGTAAATATGGCCCATAATGTAGCAAATGCATAGTAACACATTACCATACTTTGTATAAGGAGAAATAAAAACAGACCAACTTGTTCAGCACAAGATACATGAAGCAGTTGGTTAGTTGAGTGATATTTTTATTAAACACTGTAAATGAGTTTATAATTGGTAGTTTTAGCATAAACAAACATATGGGCCATGGAGATGTCTCAGAACTACTTTGGAAGTGGTGCTGCATTTGGAAATGTTTTCTGTCTGTTACTTTGGTAACAAATGGTGAATCTTCTCAACTGGGAGTCAAATCCTGAAAACTATTATCAATCTTTATAAGGAGAAAAAGTAATCTAACATATGGGGAAGCATCTTTGCTCTATAAATATGCATGAGTTAAAGGCTTCATTTACAGTGATTGATTAGATTGGAAATTGAAGCACCCACTACAGCCGATTTTCAGCGAGCTATATCAAACAGCTGTAGCTCTCATGTTGATCCTAGACAAGAATATGTTATTCACAGGTAGTGATACCTTTAGATCAATATGAGAGGTCCCCATAGACTAGGATTTTGCATGAGCTTTTGCAGCTATACGAGTCATCTGGTCACAATCATTTCAAAGAAAGCACATCATGGAAGCTAAATAAGTGTGCAAAGTTTCTCATAATAAAATAGAACAATGTACACTTACAGTTGAGATAAAGTTCCATGTTGCCTAAGCTGTGCTCTTTCAACATAAGACACCTTCTGGTGCTGAAAAACACCTTATGGCCATTCATTTGATTGTGCTGGAAGGTGTCATATAATAGCATAACTTAGTAAATATGGCCAACAATCTTTATTCCCCATAGTCTTCGGTATTAGGTATAAATGGATATTTTTCTCTTTTATTGTAATACATTCTTCACATTGATTCAATTTTCCTAATGCACTTCCTATTAAGTGGGTATTTAGATTGAAGATTTCAAGTTGGGATCCCAAAAGCATTAATTTTTTATATCATTACAGTATATTATTTTTTGATTTAAAGTTTGTTGTTTTTTTATGCACTAGTAGTGTTTGTAACATTGTAATTTGTGTATGACCATGGTTATATATTTAATATAACACGTTGTGTCTTTTATCTTGGGAGGAGACTTCTGAGGTCTCCAAAAACCCATGTCCAAACTAATCAACCACAAGTATGTTGATTAGTTATTAGGTATCCTTAAAATAATAGCAAAGAAAACAGATAACCGGCGCCTCCAATAAAAATAATAATAAAGCCAACCAATATTATAGTCCAATGTGGGTGGCAGGAAATCCTGAGTGAAATCTTCAATGAAGCCTCACAGATAGACACACAAACATGTAAGACAAAAACAAAAAAAGAGACAAAAGAAAAAGATCATAGTGCAACTCATAAAACAAGACTAAAATCTAAAAAATACAAAACTAAAAAATCACTGAAAAGATGGGCAAAAGGATCAATTACAAATTTAATGCAATTAACTAAAATATAACAATAAACAAATGTCCATTGGGCTAGAGATGCTAATGAAGCTGAATCATCCGGTAGGGGTAAAATTAAAAACCTACTTACAGCAAAGCTGATTAAAAACAACCTTATAGAACAACTGTCCTGAAAGTCAGACTGGAGCCTCTGCAGGCGAAGCATTGCAGCCTATTAAATCCTAATCATTATCATTTAACAGATTAGCCGCCCGTCAGCCAGGCATGAACCCAGGCTGGGAAGGCAAACACAACGGGGCTTGTCAGAGGTGAGGAGCGGCGCATTCCAGGTATCTGCCAGGTACATACTGGGTATTTGCTCGAATAAAGTGTGTCGGTGCAGTAAGACAAAAACAAAAAAAGAGACAAAAGAAAAAGATCATAGTGTAACTCATAAAACAAGACTAAAATCTAAAAAATACAAAACTAAAAAATCACTGAAAAGATGGGCAAAAGGATAAATTACAAATTTAATGCAATTAACTAAAATATAACAATAAACAAATGTCCATTGGGCTAGAGACGCGAATGAAGCTGAATCATCTGCTAGGGGTAAAATTAAAAACCTACTTACAGCAAAGCTGATTAAAAACGACCTTATAGAACAACTGTCCTGAAAGTCAGACTGGAGCCTCTGCAGGAGATGGAACCGCACGAACTCAGAAGATCCACACTGCCAGGGTGATCGCCACTGCCAACACTCAGACCCTCGAGGTAGGTGAAGGTGTCACTAAGAGGAACCAGAACTCCACGCCGCTCAGAGAGACGCCGACACCATACACATAGACCAACAGGTCGCGTGATGTGCCGGTGACGTCACAATGCATTGCGAGGGCAGGGGGAGCTCCCAGACAGGCAGCAGAGCTCGGGAAGCTAGAAGGCAGGTCTGGCAGGAACAGCGTGCAGCCAGGGATGGATGATAAATGTCAGTAGCCAAGGAGAGAACCACCCTACGCGTTTCGTGACGCTAAGTCACTTCGTCAGGGGCATGATGGGAATACAAGCATGTGTGTATATATATACCATGATGCCAAATTGGACCAATAGCTGGAATAATGGCATAATCATTATAAATCAATCAAATTATGCCATTATTCCAGCTATTGGTCCAATTTAGCGTCATGGTATATATATACCCACATGCTTGTATTCCCATCATGCCCCTGATGAAGTGACTTAGCGTGTCGGCATCTCTCCGAGCGGCGTGGAGCCCTAGCACCAACAAGCTCTATAACTTTTCTAACTGATTTAATTTGGTGTTTATATTTTATTTTACCCCTATAGTCAGTATTAATCTGGGGGCTTGATTTAACCTTTAATATTAGGTGTTGAGCAACTTCCTTTTTTGTGTGTTATGTCTATACTTGCTTTTCTTAGCTTATGGTTTGTTAGCTCCATCTCATTATTGCAAGATTGGTTGTTAGACCCAGGTGCATCTGCAGACTGAGAAAATGAATATTAGCAGCAATGATCAAAGGCGGTTAGCCAGTGCTAATGAGATTTTCTCAAATTTAAATGAGGATAATCCGTCTGAAGTAATAGTGTCCACCAGCAAAGATAAGGACAATATGCACACACATAAATTGCTTACCCAAAAAAGATTGAGGGTATGGTGGAACAAGACCACCTTGGAAAAGTATATTTTCAATAAATTAATACCAAGGGGTCTAAGACTGCAGACATTCCCGGCATTCCAATTCAATGATGTTAAACTAAAGGAACAATGGGAAAATACACTTAGTACCTGTTCCTTTCAGTTGATGCATATTTTAAGTGCACATGATGAAAGTGTATTAAAGGACATAGCAGAACAAACAGAGTTAACATTGAAAAATATGGAAACTGAAACAACAGATCTAATTGCTAAAATAGAGCTGGAACTGTTAAAATATGAGGAGGACATTACAACTGTCAAAAAGACAAAAATTTTACGTGATTCCGCTGATTACAAAGCAAACAATGTTTACCGCTGGGAAAGGGGCAAAAAACATGGCAAAAGGAATGTTTCTAAGACTAATGTAGCTGATATCTCCCCAGGCTTCACCTCTTCTGAAGCAGAATCATCAGATACGGATGCCACACAAGGAGCAGGATCTAACTACAGAGCGCCTTTTTTAGGCAGAGGTGGCCAACAGGACAAAGCAGGAGGAGGACTCGGAGGGGACGCAAGACGTCTGCGAGACAGGCAACGTTATGGTTACAAAACAAAGAAAAAGTGACGGTATCCCAAGAGTCCGAAGAATTGATAGTTGTGAACTTGTCAGATATTACTCTGACGGCGGATCAAACTAATGTCCTTAAAAGGGGCTTATCCTTTGCTCCAACTTCAACTATGGATAAGTTTGAATGGATTAAGGATTTACACCTATTTTGCCGCAAACTTCTTCTGAGGAAATTCTATTCCAAAAGCAAAGATACTGCACCGACACACTTTATTCGAGCAAATACCCAGTATGTACCTGGCAGATACCTGGAATGCGCCGCTCCTCACCTCTGACAAGCCCCGTTGTGTTTGCCTTCCCAGCCTGGGTTCATGCCTGGCTGACGGGCGGCTAATCTGTTAAATGATAATGATTAGGATTTAATAGGCTGCAATGCTTCGCGTGTCTACCAGATGGCATAAATTCATGAATTGTAATGCAGTATATATATATATACTGTGCAGTATTGCAGCCAGCGGGAATAAAATGCTTCAATCCCTGCTTGGAAAATACCTCAATGCACTCGGGCAGAAAACAGTCACAAACCTCAATACACCCGGGTATACCCGAATTCGTGGGACTAGCCGAGCTCGAATAAAGTGTGTCGCCAGTGTACCTCCATACACTTGAAAGGAGATGATGGTTGGAATATGATGGAACGTCAACTTATCTCCGATATGTCAACAGAATTTGTAGGAGATGAAGACCCTGTCCCAAGTGAGTCCAAGATTCTAGCTCAATTTCGACCCAAATCCACATTTTGCCCACCATTTCAGACATGCCCACAGATAGAAGTATTTGTATCCCTGGTGGCCAATGATATTCTGAAACTACCTGAACGCTCAGGGGCCAAAAATCTTACTTTTATATATATATACTGTGCAGTATTGCAGCCAGCGGGAATAAAATGCTTCAATCCCTGCTTGGAAAATACCTCAATGCACTCGGGCAGAAAACAGTCACAAACCTCAATACACCCGGGTATACCCGAATTCGTGGGACTAGCCGAGCTCGAATAAAGTGTGTCGCCAGTGTACATGTTTGTGTGTCTATCTGTGAGGCTTCATTGAAGATTCCACTCAGGATTTCCTGCCACCCACATTGGACTATAATATTGGTTGGCTTTATTATTATTTTTATTGGAGGCGCCGGTTATCTGTTTTCTTTGTCCTTTTTGGTCTGTGTATACCATATTTTCCTCGGGCAGCCCCTACTTTAAGTTTAAAGTTTATTGTAATCACCTCTGTCACTTATATTGTCACAGTTCTTTATCTTAGCATTAGCGCTTATTCACTGCTCTCTCCCTTTATCTTAAAATAATAGCATTACAATTGTGTTTTTTTTGTTTTGTTTCTCTTTCATGGTTCAATGCATATTTAATTATTTTTTCAGTATATCAATGTACCCAGTCTAGAATTTCAAAGCAATCATCTTGAAACCATTTACAGCGACTCTATGTTAAATTACCTATTATTGTTCCAGTTGATTGTCAAACTAGCACACAGAAGAAATCAGCAGCGGCTGTGTGCATCAAGGCAAAGCTAAATTTGTTTGACACAGTGCACCAAATGTATTGTATTCATGTTTCTTACATTGTAATGAAAATTGTCAACAAGGAAATTCAACCTTCAATTTTGTCAGGCCCTCTGGGCTCAGAGCCCATGACCTCTACTATGTAGGGGAGCAGCTCTAGCAGTGAGCTAAACCAACTACTCCCACCTGTTGCTAACAAGCCTTGTGGACACTCACCATGGTTTCTTTGATAAACCGATCACTTACATTTCCTGCTTCTCAGATCAAGGTGCTTTAGCCCTTTCATCCAGCCTTGATACTAGAGCATCTGTCTAAGCTGTCTATCCCATCTTCTGCCTCTCTGACTACACCTGTGACCTCTGCCTGCTCTAACCCTGGCCTGCCTGACTAGTTTGTTGCCTTCCACTTGCCCTAATCCATGCTTGTTCAACAGTTATCCTGCCAGCTGCCTGCCTGTCTGACCTTCACTTCTGCCTTCTCCATTGTCCTGGGTTTTTCTGTCGATCCTGCCCTGCAAAAACGCTGTAACGTTCACCTAGTCCCTATGGCCATTCCCTGTCCCATTCTACCTGCTCCAGCCATCGGGCCATGCTCCCTGCCATTGATCCCACCTTTGTTGATGGACAATGATGGACAAAGACATGGAATGTGATGTTCATTCAATTGTATTATGTGATGCTTCCAAATTGCCATTAACATACAATAGGAAAAATAGGTGCAATAATACATTGGGTGCTCAAATCAAGAAACAGCACTTGCTTTGTCTAAGAAATCACTGCTAACATGCTAACTGCTTTACATGCTAAAAGACGCTGGATGAAAATACCCCTCTTTGGGCTAGATCATGTTACCTAGACAGTAACAGACGGTATTATCCCTAAGGTTACCGCAAATCCACAAAGCTAATTATATGCAAACACAATGGCCATTGCATATCTCATTTATCATAGGCTTAACACCATGTTATTATAGTGCAGCATTGCATTTGCTTCAAAAAACGTGATGTGAAGTACAGTATGTCTTAATCTCGCTCCCAGCGGTTGATATAGAGAAGAGGAGGTGCAATTCCAGAATATGTATTTGCCTCGGGTGCATGCCCTTCACCTGCATGGTGCTAGTAATTGTAGATATAGTTCATTCAAAGTTAGAACACAATGGCACTCCAGAGGTCTTTGTTATAATAAAGTGAAACATTTTTTATTAATAGAGTATCGACGTTTCGGTTCACGACTTGAACCTTTATCGAGGTTCTGTGTCTTGATATAGGTTCAAGTCGTGAACCGAAGCATCGATCCTCTATTAATAAAAAAAGTCATTTTATTATAACAAAGACCACATGAGTGCCGTTGTGTTCTAACTTTGCATGGACCATATCTACTATTAACCTTGCTCCCACCCAGACCCTGTTTTTAACGTCCCATTAAATCACCTAATGGAGCTGGGTCTGGCCCTGTGTCAACTTGATGCCATAATAACCAATGTGTTTAACTTCTCTGTGTATCAAAGTTTTGTCGTGCAACAAAGCTACTGTAAGCAAGCTGTGGAAACACAGCGTGTCTAAACCAACAATATTATATCTATATTCCTACAGCTGGTGTGTACTTTCTGAAATTATTTCCTAAGTACAAGTAATAGTGCTACCGTTTTCTAAAAAAATTGTCATTGTTTCCTTTTTGTCAAGGGACTAGCGTGGTGTTGTTGATGGTCATCATAAGAGATAATCTGAACAGTTTGAAGAAACGTTAGGTATTAGATTTCTGAGCGGATGGTTTTTGTCTGCGCTGCCTGTGGGTATTGTGGGCAGGCACCCAGAAAACTGCTGTATGTTGCTTAAGATTAGTGCAGTAAATCTGTAAGATATACCCCAATGATATGTTGTGAATAATAAATACTCTTTTGCTGCTGAATGCATTTCATGTTCTTTTAATTTTGTTTCAGACTTTCCTACATTTTAATGTATTTTTGTATCTATTTCCCCTGGAGTTAAGGCTGTTATTGGTGATAAGTTTTACCTTGCCAACTTTACCATTGTTTGTACAGACTCTATTCTATGCCAGTTGAGCTTGGGGATATTTAAAATCCATTTGCTGCCAAAGGATACATCGCTTTCCTTGCACAATGGTTAACAATACATTACCAAACAAATGCATGCATGGCTTCTCAACGGTCTTTGTAATACGCAATTGTGGGTTCCTTATTAGAAACTTCTGTAATAGTTGCACACTAGCCCAGGTGAGAGCAAAGTTTAATATATTTATTTTTAGTTTTCTCTTCTCTGTGTCCTCGTGTTATATTATACAGGGTCTATATATTAATTAAAAGAAGGGGACTGTAGGAAATGTGTGCAGAGGTACACAAATGGAGACCATTTTAAAGTGAAACTAAAATGAGGCTTTATTGCGCCTGTTCCTTTAACACGGCAAAAACATGCAAAATAAACAAAATAAAGGCCTACTCCGCTTTGGAGAATATTTACACCTTTACTCCATTCCTTTCTAACTGGATGGGTAGCTAAGCTTGTTACCACCCCCAAACATATATACATATAGATATACAACATTCCAAGAAGAATGTCTCTTATCTGTTTGTTGTAGCTGTAGGGGAAGGCCTCTCTGCTCTCCTGGGTCAGCACCCTTGTGTGCTATGGGAATGTCTGTATCCAGGTATAAAGGTCTAGTCCCCTTGTCTTGTTATAAGTATACCGTCCTTCTGCAGCTCAAGACATCTATCTGTTCCTCTGGTCAGCCCTTGTTGTGGACTAAGGAAATCTCTGAAGTCTTTCTTTTCCTTGGTCAGCTCCCTTGTGAGCTAAGGAATCACTGCAGTCTTTTCCCTTGGTCAGCTCCCTTGTGGGCTAAGGAACCTTCTTCCTGTTCCTCAGAACAGGCTTTTTCTAACACAGTCTTAATCAGCCAGGTGGAGTCTGTTTGATTGCTGGTGTACAATTAACCAACACACTGCTGGATTAGAGGCAGGTTTTTCTAACAGTGATAAGTTCCTGTTACAGGGACATTATTGGTTAAATGTAAGAAAGGGTTTCTTATGTCTGGTGCAGATTGTTAGACAGAAAGGTGTATTTGTGCTGCAGAATAAAGGAAGAAACATTAATGATCATAGCTAAAGAAATTGATACATCCTTTTTTTTTTTTTTAAATATGGGCATCTGTGTAATTCCTCCCCAACTCCTCCTATTGTCGTACTCATGGCATACCATGTAGCTTGATCAAGTAATGTAAGATACACATTTTTTACTAGTTCTGAAATTGTCTTGATGCAGAGACCAATAAGAACATCCCTGCAGCACCGAGTAGGGGAGGATGGACATGATGTATATACTTATTACTGTGTCAGTGGTAGAACCTGCAATGTATGTATTTGCAAATATTTTGAAGGCAACCATAGCATTTTAGGGCTCTTTTTTATTTAGAAACAAGAATGATTCTGAAAAATGCTTGGATGTGCATATGGAATATAAACTCTGTACAATGATACAGTAGGTGCTGGACAGAATACTTAATGGTTCTCTTCTATGTGCTCAGTCCAGACGAGAGAGAGAGAGAGAGAGACCAGAGAGAGAGACCAGAGAGAGAAAAAAAACAGAGAGAAAGAGAGAGAGACCAACGAGAAAGAGAGAGAGACCAACGAGAAAGAGAGAGAAACAGACACACAGAGAGAGACAGAAAGACAGAGAGAGAGAGAGAGAGACAAAGAGAGACAGAGAGAGACACACACACACACACACACACACACACACACACACACACACACACAGAGACACACAGAGAGAGACAGAGACAGAGACAGAGACACACACACACACACACACACACAGAGAGAGACACACACACACACACACACACACACACACACACACACACACACACACACACACACACACACACACAGAGAGAGAGAGAGAGAGAGAGAGAGAGAGAGAGAGAGAGAGAGACACACACAGATAGAGAGACCAGAGAGAGGAGAGAGGAGAGAGTGAGACATTTTCATGAGTGGTGAAAGTCTAATACTGTATATGTCAGTTTTGTGAGCATGTGCGATCATTTTGCATGTCTAGTGGGAACCCCAGCCAGACCAGACGTTGGGACGAAGAGTAACCATGCACACATATATGCACTTATATGTTAATATGTGGGTTGTTGGTTATCCCCAAAATGACATAGTGGGGGTTCCCAGAGAAAAGGGTTAAGAAACACTGCAATACACTAATTATTACTAGGACATCTACTGTCACTATAGAAAATTATGAACTTTTTTAAATGCTACTATCATTAATTCTTTCTCTACTAGCCTCGACACAGGTGGACATAGGCTAATTAACCTTTTCACTGTCACCAATAGTTACATGTCAACACCCCTTTACTGCTTGTGCTAGTAAGATAATTAACACATTCATTGCTATTGGTTTTACAAGGTCACTGCCACTCCTACAACTGTACTTATTAACATTACATTTTCTGTGGGTGCTGCTGTGGTAATTAACACTTTCATTTAAAGAAAGATAGAGAATAATTAACCATTTTGCAACTTTTCAGAAAATAAGGCAAACTTGACTTTATTAGCAAAGTCGTATAATTGCTAATAATTACATTACAGATGGCCTGGAAGGGAAAGTATGCATTTTTGCAGATGACACAAAGATATAAAACAAGGTTCCCAGGAGGGGTAAATGATTAGTGATTTCGGTAGATTAGAGGAATGGTCTAAGTGTGGAAAAGAGGGCAAAATCGTGCCCCTGAGTCACAAAAATCGAATGGCAGAATACAGGATTAATGGCGCTATAATGTCAACTACTGTAAGGGAAACGGGCCTGGAAGTCCTTATTTCAGCTGAATTAAAATAGACAAAGAGTATAACAAAGCAATGGGGAAAGCCAGCAGGGTGTTAGGTTGTATAGGGAGAGGCAGGGCTGCCGACAGGAGGGGAGAGCTGGGACAAGTGTCCCGGGACCCGGCGAGCTGGTGCTGCAAGTTGGGTTTGACCAGAGATCAGGCCCAACTTGTGTGTCCAGCTGCCGTGCCTCTGCATGCCACCGCCGGGCCCCGGCTCTCACTCAGCTCTCTTCCGCCGGTGCACACCGGAAGCTGGCTGAACCCGTTAGTCAGAGCCAGCTTCCGGCGCTCACCGGCTGGAGAGAGAGGCCTGGTGTGGGAAGAGCTGAACAGGACATGTGGTCGAACCTCCTGCTGTGCTCCACCGCCACCGAAAAACTCACCGCTTGATATGTTGCCACTCCGATCCCCGCTGCCGCTGAGATACCCCCACAGATGTCCTGCGTGGCCACCGTTCCATCTTTAAATATCCCATGCAGGCGGGGCATTTAAAGATGGAGCGGCCGCCACGCAGGACATCTGAGTGGGGATCTCAGTGACAGCAGGAATCGGGAATCGGAGCGGCGACATGTCAAGTGGCGAGGTGTCCTGGTGGAGGTTCGGTCAATGTCCTAAACTGTGGGAAGAGGCAAGCATCAGCTGGGGAGAGCTGGGGCCTGGAGGTAAGTGGTACTTGAATCTGGGAAGTGGGGTAGTTGTTATCATATCTGGAGGGTAGTAGTAATTGTATCTGGGGGGATAGTAGTAATTGTATCGAGGGGGTAGTGGTGGGTTTTGTATCTGTGGGTTGTCTATATCCAGGGGTTAGTGGTGGTGTCTGTATCTGGGGGGGGGGGAGTATTGTGGTGTTTGTATCTGGGTGGGGAGTTTGAATCTGGGGGTTAGTGGTATCTGTATCTGGGAGGGGGAGGGGTGTCTGTATTTCAGGGGGCTATTGTGTGTGTGTGCAGGGGGGGTTGTGTGGGCAGTGTGTGTGTGTGGGGAATTATGTATGTGTGGTCAGGGGAGGAGGGGAATTTTTTTTTGAGGAGGGGGTAATTGAGTAATAGTGAGGGGGGAGAAGAGTGAAAGACAGACAGATGAGACATATACAGGTGTGAAAGGGGAGGGCTCGCAAGGCCGACGACATGGAAGGGGTGTGTGACATGGGGGGTGGCACTGACACGGGGGAGAGGGGCAATTGAAATGCTAGGCCTAAGCCCCATGAAGTCTGTGGGCAGCCCTGGGGAGAGGTATTTGCAGCAGAAAGATATTGGTAGTGATGCAATTTTAAAGATCATTGATAAGATCTCACCTAGCGGGGGTCTGTGTCCAGTTCAGGAGATATAAACTCTTATTCAGGAAGCTGCGATAGCGCAGAAGTATGGATTGATTGCAGCGCACTGAATAAGAGTCTATCACTCCAGAAGGGCATCAATAAATGAGAGATTGTGCAAAGAAGGGTTATAAAAAGGGGCATGGTCATACATCATAAAACACATCTTATGTCCAGCTTGTGGGAGCGAAAGGAGAGGGGGCATGATAGAAACTTTCAAATACATAAAGGGTTTCAACAAAGTACAGGAGGGAAGCATACTTCAGTGAAAGAGAAGTGTTAGAACAGCAGGTCACACTCAGACGCTGGAGGGGGGCAGGCTCGGGGGAAAATGGGAGGCAGTACTTCTTTGCAGAAAGGGTGGTGGATTCATGAATTGCCTCCCAGCAGAGGTGGTAGAAGCTTAATCCAGTAAGGGAATTTAAAAAATGCTTGGGATAGACATATGGCTCTTCTAAGCATGAAAGAAAGCCACTGATCAAACGTGGTCTGGGGTATTGCAACAGACAGGAAAATGGGCAGAATAAGTGCGCCAGGTGCTTCTTACCTGCTGTCAAATTCCACTTACAGCTACTTTAGTCAAGTTCAATTGCCCAATTGGAGAAAAAAAGAACTTACAATCATAACCCACAGCTGCGGAAAAACATTTCCCCCAAATCCCATTCAGGACTTGCATAAGATTAAGCTCAACAGAGTAGCACAAAGGGGGACATTTACTAAGTCTCCTGGTAGCAACACTGGTGCAATATGGGATCAAGAGTCAACATCCCTAGATTTCTGCAAACAAAACAAAATCCCCTAGTGTTTTTAATAGGATTTTATTACTTTGATGAAGGACGTGCTGTTATTTGCGGCAGTTTTATATAATATAACTTGCCGACGTCAATGCTCTGCTGGCCCCTTCGACACCGAAAGGGTTAAATCGCATTGCAGGCACAGGTATGCAAAAAGGAATAAATAACGTTAGAAAATCTCAGCAGCGTTTTAACCTGATTGCCTGACTTTTTACTCAACGCCTCTTCAATGATGAATATCCCCCCCGGTGTATCTCTCTCTGTCTCTGTGTCACTGAAAGCGCTCACCCACAGCCACACGTGCTGTACTCAGCCTGCCCACATCCATATGACTGGGTGCTCATTATTTACAGCTCAAGGGGAAATCTTGGTTCCATTAATGAGGCGGCTGACAGTCAAGAGATTCCTTGTGCGTGGGTGCCACTGTTTAAGCTGATTAGTGAAAGTGAAGAGTCTCCACATAAATGGTTCAATGTGGGTGGTTTTAGTGCGCAGTCCTATCTCTAAATTTGCCCTGATCCCCACTTCAAGTCCCACAGAAATATTTATCATACATTTCTTGAGGGTTTAGAGACTGTCTATTTTTTCTATACCAAAGTACACTTAATCGTAACATTGATGTTGTTCATTTATGGACCTTTTTTTATATGGCGCCCACAACTGTTCTCTATGTGCTTTACTAAGACAATATAGAACAGGGAATTATAATACAATAAGTGCAACAAACAAGATCAGACAATAGGAAAGGAAATCCCTGCCCCGGAGAGCTTACAATCTAAGTGGTATAATAGGAGAGTTACAGAGACAGCAGGTGAGGGAATACATGCAGTAGATGGCAGTGCTTGGTCACAATGGTTGTTTGGAGAATCTGTGGGTGTGGGACAGTAGCCATGACTCCAGGCTATTGAGATGCTACATTTAAGAGGTGAGTTTTAAGGTTTGTCTTGAAGGTGGGGAGAAAATGTGCTTGGCGTATACTGAGTGTGAGGGAGTTTCACGGGTAAAGTGCAGTGAGGGGAAAAGGTTTAAAACGAGAGAGCTGTAGAGGTGAAAGGGTTGAAGAGGAGACAGTTATGGGTAGAGTGCAGTAGATGAGCAGGGGCATAGCAAGAGATCAAAGGTGATATATAGGAAGGAGTAGATAAGTGGAGAGCCTTGAAGGTAAGGAGGAGAACTTTGTGAGTAATGCGAAATTTGATGGGAAGCCATGAAAGGGATTTAAGGAGGAGATGAGCATGGACTGTTTTGGAAGAAAGTAAAATTATTCTAGCAAATGTTATAGTTCTCTTCATCTACTCTGTTGCTGAAATGGGGATTGCAATGTGTCTTAAAGCTGCAAAAGCGTTTAAACAGATGTGTTTGAAACTACATACTAATTGACAGTAATTCAATAGTAGTCTAAACTGTGGATATTGCCAGTGATTTAGAGAAGCATAAAGCGTAGAGAAGACTTGTCACATATAGATGCTGATTTAGATTTCTGTTCTTTCCGTATCTAAGTCACTTTCGGAATGATCACAATGACTAAAGTTGAGCGCCAACCTTCAAGTGTAATGCTACAGCCTTCTCATGGCATTGCTTGAATATAGACATTTCAGTAATGTATTAACAATAATAATATTAGATGTCACTTATATTTTGTGAAATTTGTAGCAGTTTCAATTGACATTTTTGAATCTTTATTTGAAAGTAGAGGAGATGAGACTCACATCTGATCTGTAATTGCCATGAAGGCATGCCCCTTCTCTATAATGTTTAATCATTTAGACCAGGAGTGGTCAACTGCAGTCCTCAAGGGCCGTCAACAGATCAGCTTTGAAAGATATCCCTTCTTCAGCACAGGTGACTCAATCAGGGACTCAATCATTGACCAGGATATCCTTACAACCTGACCTGCTCTTTGCTCTTGAGGACTGGCGTTGACGAGCCCTGATTTAGACGTAGGCTAAATGCATAGTAACTTTTCACATCTTATCCCAATGCTGAATCAACACAAACCCTCTGTAATCAACAATACAGACAACATATAGACAACAATATAGACTCAATTCTACAAAACAATATATTGACCACTCAAGCCTTTAAATGACTTTTGGCTGACTATTCATCATAATTATCGGCTGTTGGACCATTCTTGGACTTTGTTGGTTGAAAAAACTGGGGCAATGCTTGGTGCTATGATGACGAATTTTACTTTTGACCAGTGTTGCAGTCTGAATATGTGATTACAGACTCCCAGAGTGTCCAAGGTTTATCAATACATATAACAGAAAAATCTAATGTATTACAATGGCGTCATTTCATATTTTCCCATTTTGTTCCCTTCCACTAAATCTTTATTAATAAACCCATACAATTCTGTGTGTTGTTCATTAGCTCAGAACCCCCTGCCAAAATATTCTCTTTTCCTTGTCTATGTCCCAGTCTCTCTCCCACCTCATTTGCAACTTTTGACTCATCCTCTGAAATGTTACCCATTAATTAATTCCTTTATCATATCCTTCTAGATGCGTGTATGACCCCTTGTTTATAACTCACCTTTTGTTCCTTCCTTTTCTTACTTGAACTGTATCCGGTAAACCAATCTACAGCCTTTCCTACCACATTTCTGTATTAAAAGCTAAAATATTTGTTGTACTGTAACTTAGATATCTATCTATTCATTCATATCTTTATATACACAAATATTGGCTACTATAAATCATACAGACATAGCAGATGTTTATCGCTCCCATTAAAGAGGCAAGCCAAGCACCATTTTCTAACATTTATTTTTATTTTGCTACACAGGTTTGAAGGAGGGGGTCTCCGAAGCTGAAACCCATTATTTTCAGCTCTGGGGACCTCCTGCTTCTGGAGATACTTACCTCCATGGGGGGCTGCCGGTAGCTGCTCTGGCTGGGTAGCAGGGTTCACATAATGGCCGCTTTTCAAAGCTCCCGTGCTCTGCAGCCCAATAGGAACATGTGACATCATCTGGTGGGACTTCCTATAGGCCTACCTGATGCAGAGGTTTAAAAAGCAGAGATACCGGCACCCCCTACGGAGTTATGTATCTCTGGAAGCAGGGGGACCCCAGAGCGTAAATGAATGGGGATCAGCTCCAGAGACCCCCTGCTTCAATCCAGTGTAAAAATAAATGTAAAAAAAAAAGCACTTGGATCGCCTCTTAACACACAGTGAAAAGCAACATCGCACGATTTGTTTGGGAAATCACGCGATATCGTTAGTAGCGACTCAAGTTTGAAGAGAGCCGTCTCGTGTGAAACAGGGCGAATGCAGTAACACAACGTTGTGTGATAACCGCAGTGGTAACATCAGCTACAGCTATCGCTAAAAGAACACTGTACTTTTGTCAATGTTGGCTTTCAGAATACAATACATCTCTTTTTGATATTCATCTACAGTACATCCTTGAATAAGACGAATTGCTAAAAAAAAAAAGTTTTGTCATCAGTTTGCTATATGTTTGTTCTAGTAATAATACATTGAAAAATGTAAAAAACCAATGATAGTTTTTGTAATATGAAGGCAAAAGCAGACAGTTTGTTTTCCTTTATTTCGTTATGTCAATTAGGAGGTAAAAATAACATGAGTAAATCTCCCAAATAACAAATCATTGAGGGATGCTTAACAGCTAAAACATAAAAATAAGGCATACATTAGTATCATAAAATAGCAGCTTTCCAAAGACTCAAAGACAATCGGGGGCGGGCGGAGTTTATGGAAACAATTTTCTGACCTCAAAAATAACACCTACTAAAAGCCATACAAATGTAAAAAATAAGTAAATCTACATGCAAACGTGCTGAAGAGCGGCTTAGGCTTGTATTATACTAAGCGCGTGCGCGCTAGCGTGCGTGCGCATGGCAATGAAAAATACCTGTCTCCCTATGACAGTTTATCCAGTGCCGACGCGTGCGCATGGCAGACAGCGTTGGCGCGGCAGCTCGGTTGGAAATACAAAGAAATGTGTCTTTTCGAGCGGCTGCCGTGCCACGTGACACTGTGAGCAAATCACAGTGAGACCTACCCTTGTGACATCATGGCCACGCCTCCTAGCCACGAGCGCCATCGTTTTTGCTTACAGGCAAAAAAGCGCGCACCACGTGCACGCGCAACGTGCACGCGCAACGTCATACATGTGCCCGCCTGCGCGCAAGCGCTTGCTATAATACAAGCCTTAGCGGTAAGGACACTGTCTGTGATGTGGGTGACGTTGGTTCAAAGTCCTTGGGTTAGCTCTCCGTGTAACTTCATCTTCTGGGTCCCAGGCATCCAACATTTGATTGTACGCTCTGTCAGGCAGGAAATTATTGTGCCTGAAAATTCTATGTACAAGACTGTGTGTATGGTATTAATACTATATAAGACAAAGGTGTGTACTGTATGTGGAGCTGCTCATAGTGGCAGTCAATTTCAAATGGCTCAATTCCACTATGACTCCTTAACCCTTTTTTGATGCCTGTTGGAGTAGCAGTGCTAACAGTTGCTGTTCCCACGAGCAGTGAAGGGGTTAAAACATTCCCTTAGGGGTGTAAATTATATACAGCAGTGCTAAAAACAAATGGGCATGAATCCCTAGGCAGGTATTGTTGGTAAATTACACCCAGTGTTTTATTTTTTTTGCAAACATCTTGACAAAAAAGGCAACATGTTTCTACTATTACTAGTTTAACTCCAGCCGTGCCGGCGGTCTTTAAACACAGTCGTTATGTATGAAGCTCATAGATAGGGTATTTTGGTTTTAAGTAGACACTCATAAAGATATTTTATCTATGTATCTATCTACTAAGTACTCATTATATATATATATATATATATATATATATATATATATATATCAAATGGAAATATTACTGTATGCTCATTTGCATGTCTTAGGCAGGTCTGCAACCCCGCCTTTCACCATTATCACCCAGCACACAGCGCTTCCACTGTAGCAAGGGATTCTGGGAAATGACATGCAAATGAGCACACAATGCCACCTTTTGCTTCAAAACCATTTTTAACATGGTTCCCTATAGGCTTAGGCTTGCTGCATGGTCACAGCTTTGAGCACAGCCTGTGTTAAGATGCATAGCCAGTAATCAGTGTGGGGTTTGTTATACTGGCCATGCAAAAATGAAGCAATGAGGATGGGTTTTAACATGAGAGAGAGAGAGAGAGAGACGAGAGAGAGAGAGAGAGAGAGAGAGAGAGAGAGCGCTCTACTAAAACGTCTCTACTTAACCAATTTTCTGAGACCATTTCTTGAAGATCCCCTATGAATGAGACACAGAGTGCAGGGAGGGAGGAATGGCTGGGAGTCACCAGGCCTCACTGCTGGGAGTCACATTCCGATTCAGTGGTAAATGCCCTCGGCGCCGATTCTGGATGAATCCCGGTCTATGTAACACATTCACCAAAAAGGAGAGGAAGATAGGCCCTCCCTTCAGAATGCCTCTGCGCTCATGGACAATGAAGCAAAGAAATCTCTGAGGCTGTGAAATATCATTGTTCATGGAGTCATTTCATTAGCTAAAATAAGTAACAAAAATAATCACTGCTCCACTCAGTTTATGAGCCTGTGTTACCTGGCAGCCTAGTTATATTCTGATTCGGGCAGGGCTGGCCAACACCGATCCTCGAGGGCCACCAACAGGTCAGGTTTTAAGGATATCCCTGCTTCAGCACAGGTGGCTCAGTCAATGACTGAGTCCCTACTTGAGCCACCTGTGGTAAAACAGGGATATAATTAAAACCTGACCTGTTGGTGGTCCTTGAGGACTGGAGTTGGCCGCCCTTGAATTAGAGGAATTGCATCAGAAATTGAACTAAATATCCCTGGGTATCTCAGGTAACCACTTGTTGCAAGTTCTGACCCTGTGAAATGCCGCGCTTATAGCGCCGGCGACGTCCGGCTGCGCTTATAGCGCCGGCGACGTCCGGCTGCGGACGCTGGAAAAATCAAATTGAGATGACTTCCAGTGATCGTGACCAACCTGTCGCTCCGTTGCGCCATCGCGTCGCGCTTACTATAAACGTATGTGGCGGCGGCAAGGCATTTGTTTTCACGTAACGTCGCTGTCGCCGGCACGATAAGCGCAGTTTAAGTCTGCTCAATGCTCACAAACCAACTTTCAATTGGTTACAACAGATACTGAGGGATAGTCAGTGTGTATTTCTGTGCCTCCACCTGACGGGTCTTGACCCCTACACTGCATTGCTGGTCCCTCTGACAGCAAAATTTTAATTATTTTTGTGTCAAATGTAAATCCCTGGTATCTTTTGCTCCTTTCATATCTCTTCATACATAACGCCTAATATTATTAAAGACCCCCTGGCGCTGAATAGATTAAAGCCCTAAGCTTCCCTGAAAAACCCCCATAGATAACACAAACACAGGAGTTTCTGAAAAGATGGCTTTCAAGCTGTATAGCCGGGCTCTCCAGCTAGTTTTTAAAAGGCGCCAGAACAGAAACAAGTTAGGAGTAGGAGTAGAACGCCCACAACTATACTGTAATGTTATTTTGGATACATCTGTAGACTTACAAATCAATATTAAACTATTAAACATTTTGGAAGCATTTATAACATCTGTTATATATATATATACGAGAGAGAAAGAGAGAGACCAGAGAGAGAGAGAGACCAGAGAGAGAGAGCGAGACCAGAGAGAGAGAGAGAGACAGACCAGAGAGAGAGAGAGACCAGAGAGAGAGAGAGCGAGAGAGACCAGAGAGAGAGACCAACGAGAGAGAGAGACTTGAGAGACTTGAGAGAGAGACAAGTGAGAGACAAGTGAGTGAGAGAGAGAGAGACCAGAGAGAGAGACCAGAGAGAGAAAGACCAGAGAGAGAGAGAGAGCATTGAGAGATCAATCACAAGTGAATTTCAGTGGGAGAAAATTGCAATGATCTGCCTGGGCAACTACATTAAAATTAGCAGGGGTCGACAGTCCAAAGACCACTCTAAGGATCTCTCTGGGCCAGGTTCAGCCCGCATGCCACCTGTTGAAGAGCCATGTTCTATAGTTTGAACAACCATTCAACTGAAACTCTTTGGACATATTAGGTACTGTACACTGTACATTTTTTATGCAATCTGTAGCAACATTTTGCTAAAGGACTCATTCCCAAAAACACATTCTGCGTCAAAAATATTGTACATCACATATTAGTAGATCACATAAGTAGATTCAGATGTTAAATGTAAAACAGTATCAGAAAAAAAGTATAGATACATCATTTTTAAATACTAGGCGCATTTTCCCAAATTGGACCTTCAGTAGTGCCAACCTATATTGCACTTAATTAAACAGAGAAAAGTATTTACATTAAACTTACTTTAACATTATCAATCTAAATATATAACTATGGTTCTGAAACAATTTGATCGAATGTTTTTTGTTTTTTTCGGTGAATAGGGGGGAAAAAACGCTTTTCTCCCTTCAGCAAATAAGATGATAACACAGGAGTGATGGCCATACACAAAGAAATGTCATATAAAATTGTTCACTAATACAGAAGATATTTTAGTGTTGCTCACCAATTAGCTGTCACCAATGGCATTAATTGTGCGGGGTTATATTTTTGCACATTATTTTATTGCAGGTACAGTATTCCTATACCATAGTATTAGACACAGCTCACAATATTCTAGCGAAGATGCACTGCTGTATTTCTGAATTATTAGAAGCCCGTAGCACAAAAGAGACGGGGCAAACTGTGCGCACCCGGTGGCTATTAACGGCCGTCAAATCCTATGTTTTGGTTTTCTGTTGCTCTTTTTCAACGCAAAACATTCAAAATAGGTTTTTTTCCAACTGCTAAAGATCAAGTGCATTTCATTGTTTTGGTTTGGAGCACATATTCAAAAGCTATAAAGCAATTTGGCCATCACCTGACATGGCAAGCTATTCCGTCATGGTAAGGTGTATTATGAACTACCTGTTGTAGCCAAGAAAAGAATACATTACACACAATGCAAGCACGTTGCTAGATATGCTGTTGCTATCACATTGGAAGTCTTTGTTTCTAAGCATTAGCTTGTGCTTGTTTTCTTATCTCCATGTAAGAAAATCTATTCTGATCTTGTTATTAAGGCATATGTTCAGAGTTCAACAACCAGTTAAAGTGGTATGGTGTATGACTAAAGGAAGCAATGGAAATAGAGTAGTACGAATAAACAGACTACACATTGCCACGGATTTCCTTTTGATGCCAATAATATTTTCACGTGTAATTTTAAAAACACTAAATGTACAAATGACTTATATAATTCTCAACAGATTGTATGCTCATATCATTTACATTAAGCAATGGAAAGAAAATAAAGCGAGTCACAGCATATACGAGAAACACTGTTACTGTTTAACATATTGAACTATCTGTAGGAAACAATGCAGTGTTTCTGCAAAAAGCAATGTACTTTGGGCTAAATGATTAAGTACTGCTTAGTCAGGAATACACTGGAAGTTTTCTTTAAGTTGTCTGTCCTATTTAACCTACAGTACTATTTTAGTTGTGACAAATCTTGTCAAACAAGTGCATATCAGCTAAATAACACATCTAAAATGCAAAATATTCACCTGGGTAAAGTTTAAGAAGAGTTACATAGCTGCTATCTATATAGTTATTATTGATTTAATTAAGCACCATTGAGTGTCTTTAATGAGATGTTTCATCAGCTCAGTATTGCACTACTGCGTAGACATATCATATGTCAAAGTAATTCTGCTGTAAAAACTCAAGCCAAAGACCTCACAGGATATTTCAGATGAGGAAGGCAAGGCTTCAAGAGAAACTTAGAACAATCAGCATGTTAGCTGTGATTTCCAAATTGCCTCTGGCAATCACTTGGACTGGTCACGTGTGCTTTCAGTCTAGAGCGACATTAAATCAGATAACCTTGAGAAAGCGCCACGCAAGTGAGCGCAACATTAATTATCGCAACCATATCAATTAGTTGTATTCCCAAACAACTCTCAACACCTATTCATCAAGGTGAGATTTTTAGTGGTTTCCCATTCTTATCATACTGGTAAACAAACATTTTAATACAGTGAGAATTAGCAGGTGAAATCCAAGGGCTACTAGTTATAG
This sequence comes from Ascaphus truei, assembly GCA_036426205.1. NCBI lineage: Eukaryota > Metazoa > Chordata > Amphibia > Anura > Ascaphidae > Ascaphus > Ascaphus truei. The sequence continues at coordinate 2,864,482 of CM071578.1, read as the reverse complement.
AAAAGTTGTAGTTCGTGTAAAACTGAACCGGTTGTTTCTGGCACTTAAAAAAAGCCTTCAGAGTCCCAGCTGCCATTGTGCGAAACCTTTTACTAATAAAACAGTACAGAAAGAAATTAATTGCAGTGTTGAGTAAGGCTAACATGTTGGCAATGTCTGTTACAATATGCACCAGCCAGCTGTTATCTATAGGAGATACGTAAAGGTGATAAAGTATCATGATTATTCTCGGTGCCCAAAGAATGGCGAAGATAGACGTGATTGTAAATAAAATGGCAGTGGTTTTCCCTGTGGAGTATCCTCTCAATCGGAAATTGCTTTTTCGTCGGAGCTTGTACACAATGATTGAATTTAGAATGAAGAAAATGGAGCATGGTACCAAGTAAACAGTGAAACAATGGATCCAGATAAGGATATGATGGACCGATGTGCTTGTGTAATCCTCGATCCAAATATTTGGCCACCAGTAGTATGGGATGCTAGTCAAAAAGCAGGTGATATAAACACTTACAATTACTTTCTGTGTACGAGCTGGGAAAGACACAGTGTGATATTTAAGAGGGTGGCACACTGCTATATATCTATCGATTGTCAATGGAACAGTAATCCAGATGGATGTATGAATGGAAGAAAACTCCAAGACTTCAATAACTTTGTCTAGTATTTGAGGCATCTGCTTGTTAAGGATAAAGTCCTCCAAGAGGAAGTCAACAAATACAATGAAGAAAAGGACCATGATGTCAGCTGCAGCCAAAGCCAGGAGATAGTTATAGGAGGATTTCTGCCGGCGAGCCACCAACTGCGACAGGATGATTACTGTCAGGATATTAGCTGTGGAGACACAAAATGTTAAATATCAGAATCTGGAATTTAATAACCTAATCAACATGTCTACGCATTTGAGCAAAGCAATACATTGTGTTGTGGTCTGGCTGGAATTCGATTTTTTTTGGGGGGGGGGGGGGGATATTTACAAAATGATGGGGAAGAAAATCCTCAAAATAAGCCGGACATTTTTTTAACAATAACATTTTTGTGAAATTTTCCAACTTTTAACTTTTTATTGTTTGCAATAACCCAAAAGTGAACCCATCTTATTGAAATAATAAAATTTAAAAAAACATAAAAATTCGTCTGAAGATGAGCCGTTCTTGGGATTTGCTCGGATTTGGAAAAGTCGTTAGGAAGATCGACTCGCCCTTCTGAACAAAAACGACAAAGTACACAGTGTTAAGATGTTAAATTCTGGAAATGCCCATCCTTAAATTTAATTACACAGAGCACTTTCATGTATGTATTAAGCAAAACCCCATCACAGCTCTTTCAGCTCCTAATGCATAATATGCTAAGGCAATACAGCCAGACATGGTTCTTCAGCTTCTATCCAATTTCAGAATCTGCTTTCCTGTGTGCTGCCATCCAGAACCAGTGAAAATTTATATATATAAATAAATATATATTTTAGTTAGCCACAGAACGGTATCATCTATTTATTTTTTGATTATTGAAGCTCGGCTAACACGGTACTGATACCTCTACCGGTATTATGTGTATAGTTATATTGAGTTTGCAAACTAAATTGTCATGTTGTGAAAGTTTGTGTATTTCTATGTGAAAGTTTGTGTATTCTATATACTGTAGATCTATTTATATATCGATACAATGTCCTATTTTACTGCATTGTATGGACAGATATTTTTTCTCTAATTTTCAAAGTTGTTGAGTTAGAAAACAAGCAGATGTGCTGCAAACTTGAATGTATTATCTAGAAAGGCTTTGCATACTATATATCTCAGTGCTACGTTTCTATGCCTTGTATTATACCTTATGGAAGACAAAGCTTTACTGTACATTTTTCAGCGTCATTCTTTGAATCTGGCTTTGCACTGGCTCTGCAGTTGCACATTTTTTCAGGTTAATTGGTCAAAGTTTTTCTTATGCAGCAATACTGGCCAAAGCTGAACCTGATTTATTTAAAAAAATAAAAACAAAATGTACTGCTGGTTTTATCTATGCCAGTAATGTTTCCAATTTGCAGCTGATTAGCTTTTATATCTGTTAATTCTGAATTCTAAATACTTTAGAGTCACTCATTAACTCTGATTTCTATGATCTGAAAAGAATAACCATGATTGTATCTGCATGTCTTCCAAAGGTCTCAAACCTGCTTCATGTTTTCCATTGTCATATGTCATACAGGGGTTCGGCCGCAGTGCAGACAAGGCTTCTGGGTAGTGACATGCAAATATTCACCCAGTATGCTGTAACTTTAGCTTCCAATCCAGTTTTTTATATTGATTTCCTAAAGCGTGTGAGTGCTACATTACACAGCTATGGCATAATTATGTTTTGGCTTTTCTTACTATCATTTTATACTCCAGTTATTTCTCTTGACAATCCCACCATTGGCCAGGAAACAAAAATGTGACAGTGTAGGCTCTAGCTGGCTTCCCTAACAATATTTAACAATGTTTATAATAAAAGGTTGTGTTGCTTTGGGTTTTTTTTCTGGCTGATGATGTCAGAGAAAAGGTGCATGGCGATCTGCATGGAAGTCTCAGCAGAGTCTGACAGAACCCAAATGGCTGTTGAGGCCTTTCCCTCTGCCCCTCCCTGCTACCAAATGGCCCGACACCTCCATATCCTGGATTCCCTTTGAGGCCAGATGGATAGGTAGACATCATGTCTCCTATGCAAATGCTTAGGTTGACTGCATGGATTTTTATAAATACAGTACAACACCCTCTGAACCATACTTTAATAAAGTATAAACCTTGGGGAACCTTATATACGTGTGGGAAATTAGTTGGGGATATCTGGGCTCGAAAACCAGGAGTCTGGGAGACACGGTGCAGCCCCAATGTAATTCACCCCTCGAACCCACAAATAGTGCCTGCATGCTGGGGAGAATCAGGGAACCACCAGTAGCTGGGCCCCCAGAACTCCTGTAAACAAAATGAATACATTTTCACCCCAATATCCCACCTAAAACTTACACTCCCAAAATCTGGAGTTTCTACGACACAGGGAACTCCAAACACCCCTAAACAGGTCAGGTTTTTCTATACTTTACCAGGGACTTCCATAACCGACAAACCCAATACCGGTTCTGGGCACCCTGGCACTAACTGGGGTACCCCTATGTTATCTAGGGATCCCCCGCAGCTACAGGAACACTTTTCATCCCTGTGCCTCATTTTACTGAACACAAAGCATATGTTTTAAAACACCCAGTTCAATAAAATATACACTTGAAAAATATCCTAAGTCTGTGGGTTATGGAAAATAGAATAAGAAGCTGCACGTTACTTCTTACTAGCCATATTCCCCACACTCTATACAATAAACTTAGCACTGGACTTTTAAAAGTCCCATCACAACATTATTACACAGAGGAATGGAAGAATTGAAGAAATCTCCCACAGTAGAGCTCCAGAGATAATGATACAAGCAGCAATCACTATTAAATCATATGCTTATAAGGTCCACGATAATCCATCCAGTGAATGATCCTACGTGAGCTCATATAAGGGGTGTAAACCAAAGATAAATGGGTTAATCAGGGGGGACCACGTGATAGACCAACCTGACTCCCAGTTGAATGGATAAACAACACCCTAGAGCTGGATCCCATGTATGATGAAAATAACGCTGTAGTACTCACTGAAACTTGATTGAAGAAGTCTGGATGGGTGTGCAACAGCTCAGCAATCGATGCAGGTAAGGAGAGATCCCAGCCAAGGGAAAAAGCGTAGGGGCACGAAACGCGTCAGAGTTTTCCTTCGTGGGGTACTTTCCTATTTTTGTATGCATTGAGGATCCAATAAATCAGTTTTAAGTGACCCAGCAGCATCCGCTTGTATTTCGGCGATTCCACGGCAGCTGTGCATGGCGCTTTCCCCCCCCAGCTGGGATCTCTCCTTACCTGCATCACAACATTATAGATGATTGGAGTACCTCAGGACCCCTGGACCGGTTCTGGTTGACCTGGGTCTTTACTGGGTATCTCCATTAACTTAGGGACCCCTTGACTGTTTCAGGGACACCTCACATCCGTATGCCCCTTTTACCTTTCTGGTCTGCGTTGAAGCAGGGAACCAACTCATGAACCCCTATATAGGTTGTGGGTGACCTGGGCATTTACTGGGAATCCCCATTAACCTAGGCACCCCCTTGACTGTATCTGGGACACCTCACACCCTTATGCCCCAGTTACCTTTCTGGGCTGTGCTGAAGCAGGGACCTCCTAGTGGTGAGTCACATAATTACAGGTAATGCTTTTACAACAGTTGGGTCCAAGAGCTGACACTCCTGTACCCCAAAACATGGATCAGAGATAACAAACCATTTTTTTTTATTTAAAGCACTGCCAAATTATTGTAAATGTTTTGTAGGTATGGCTCAAACTGGATTTTTGAATGTTTTTGCTTTGTTTCCCCAGCTGCAGAACCAGAGCATTTTAGAGTAGATGGAAAGATGCACACAGCATGGATTAAGATGTTGTCTTTTCTCTCTATAGAAAATTATCTACAGTAGGCTGGGAGCCTAGACAGAAATGATTGCTCTGGAAGGCTTATTTAATGCTTTTAGTTACTATGCTATGTGTAATACTTATTATCAAGTTGCTTTGGCTTTCTATCAACTGTAAAGCAATTAATTTTCGTTTCCAATCTCTAGCCTTTTAAATAGCTGCATTTTACAGGCAGAACTCATTAAGTAAACACCATTTACTGGGTATTAGACCTACCAATTGGTTTGACCTTCTACTGAGTGAAGAACAGACTCTTGAGGTCTCAAAGTAATTTGCAACATTTATAAGGAATTTACAAACACGGCTAAATATTCTAAAAAACACAAAGAACATTAGTTATGTTGTTAGTTGCAGAAGCAGTAAAAAGACTATTACTACTAATAACAACCGGTATTAAAAAGGCGTGGAGGCACTGAGTTTACTTCAAATATCAGAGTTGAAAGAAAGATAACTCTTACTAGGTATATATAATAAAAAAAAAAAAAAAATAGATGATACCGTTATGTGGCTAACGAAATGCTTTTATTTGTGCGAGCTTTCGAGATACACTGATCTCTACTTCCGGCGATGTTACAATGAATGAAGCAAAAGGTAAACTTAAAAACAGTGTCTCTTGGAATGTTATCTGTGCTGTTCCTTCCCCCGGTGTGGATGTGTTTTATGGCTAGAGGTGTTAAATGGTTAGTGAAAGCAAGTGAAGAAAGAGTGTGTATGTGTATCAGTGTCAATAAAAATGAATGGAGAGCCCACAGTATATACAGTGCTTTACACAAGGTGTGTGTGGAGTGGGACTGGATATAAATGGTGTGGGTGGGTGTGGAAATGTGAGAGTTAGTAGCACAACTAAAAGTGTGTGTGGATACTTAGTGGTCCCTATTGGTGTATAGGGATGGAAAAACAAGGAGTATTAGTATGTGTGAGAGACAGCTGTGTGTGCATACATATAGCACAGTATGTACAGACATGGCCTTTAGTAGCGCTGATATGGGACGAGAGTTCACTACTGTCAGTATGACTCATAAAATTTCGATCTCTGTTTAGGCCACGCTACTTGTCCCAACATTGCAAAATAAATTTATTCATGCAACGTCTCTCTTTCACAGGTTTTAAGATTACCTTTGAGTATGGCAAACCCTCGATCGTTCTCTTATGGCCAGAGTACAACACCGGGGAAAGGAACAGCACAGATAACATTCCAAGAGACACTGTTTTTTAAGTTTACCTTTTGCTTCATCTCATTGTAACATCGCCCGAGGAAGAGATCAGTGTATCTCGAAAGCTCGCACAAATAAAAAAGCATTTCGTTAGCCACAGAACGGTATCATCTATTTTTATTTATTTTTTATTATTGAAGCTCGGCTAACACGGTACTGATACCTCTACATAGGTATATATATATATATATATACACACAAATGTAAATACAACTGTATGCTCATCTGCATGTTCCTTAGGTAGGTCTGCTAGCCACCCTACCGCACCGCCTTTCCCCATTATCACCCCCACCAGCACACAGCACTTCCAGCAGCAAGATTCTGGGAAATGACAGGCAAATGAGCACACGTGCCACTTTTTGTCTTCAAAGGTTTTTTTGTCATTTTGTAACTCACCATAACTCAGTATAACTCAGTATTATATAGATATATATCTATAGTATTATATATATATATTATATATATATATATATATAACCATCAAAAAATAAATAGATGATACCGTTCTGTGGCTAACGAAATGCTTTTATTTGTGCGAGCTTTCGAGATACACTGATCTCTTCTTACGGCGATGTTGCCGTTCCCACTCCACACACACCTTTTGTAAAGCACTGTATATACTGTGGGCTCTCCATTCATGTTAATTCACACTGATACACATACACACTCTGTATGAAAGTGTTGATGAAGGGGGCTGGTAACCTTTAACAATTGGTCCTGAACATAGATACCGTAATGTCACTTTTAGGTTAAAAAAAATGAATCTGAGTAAAATAACAGGTGACGAGTTTGCAAAGGACCTCTAAAATTCCTCCTAAAAAAACACCAAATATCTATCTGCTGAAAAATCACCTCTATATGTCCCTTAGGGGGACGGGGGGGGGGGGACGGGGGCGCAGAATAGGACGTCCATCATGCTAAAGAAATCTCGCATTAAAGAAAAACACGAGTAGCAGGAATCCTGTCTGTGACTCACACCGCACCATCGATCATTGTGCAGTATTTCCTTCCAGTATTTGACCCTGATAATAGCTATGACAGCAAACCTTACCAAATTAAAATGTCAGTTGGGCCCAGTTGACAAGTTAAGTGTATCGCCGTCTTCATTTGTAGCAGCGTCTGCTCTGCCTTTTAAATCTAATGACTGTTTTGAACAAATTCCAGTCTGCTCTTCCATGCCTGCATTTGCATTAATGCCCACACCACTTTATGGTTAAGCTGTGGCTGTTAATTCTCCATGGAAGATTAATATGGTTCCTAGTTTTGTGGGACAAGTGGAAATGTGTGGGGCGTATGGGAAGAATGACTCTACAAGCGTGTGCACTGAAAAAGTTACATGCCTAAGGCTGTGTCCATAGGACTGCAGCCATTCTGAGGCGCGCGGAGGCTGAGGGAAAGCGGGTGCTTTCCCTGGCCTTGGTCTGCGTGTCGTCCGGGGCGTGTCGGCGGGCGGGCCAGTGACGTCACGGAGCTGGTTCGCACTCATTGGGCGAACCGCTCACGTGACCGGCCCCGCACTCCCTTGAGCACTTGAATTAAAAATTTTGGTAAGACGTACGCTTTCCGCACGCTTGCGGAAGCGTAAGCGAGCCCCTGCTAAAACCACTCTCATTGCGGCTGCAGGGGCTCAGTGCCGAGCGTGAGCGCGCCTCAGCATGGGTCAGCGCATAAGCGCTGCCCCTGGACGCAGCCTAAGGCTGCGCTTATAGAACTGGCTATGTGACCGGCTATTGTGATTCCTGCACTCTGCTGCAGGAGACCAAGGGAGGGCGACAGGAGGCGTGGTGGAGGCGTGGCTATGAGCGGTTCGCCTTCATTGGCTGACCGTTCACGTGCCGCTGATGTCACGCTGCCGCCGCTGTAAATCTCAAATTCCCTTGACTTCAGAGATTTTGGTAGCTTTGTCACTGCGCATCGCTGTCGCGGCTGCGCACACTATGGGCACCCGCGACAGACTTCAAGTACTTGCGACGCCACTGTGCGCCGTCGCCGTAGCCAGTACTATAAGTGCAGCCTAAGGCCACGTCCAGGGTGGTGCTGAGTGGGCGCGCACGCTCACGCTGGACCCGTTGCGACAATGCACGTGGCCTGCGTGAGCGGGCGGGTGCGCCTGCTCGGCGCTCAGCCGCTTGCCGAGCAAGCAAAATTGATTTTGCTGCTTGCAAGCGCGTCACATGAGCGGTTTGCCCACACACACACATATATACATACATGCACGAACACGCACATATGTGTATATATACTGTATATATATATGTGGGGTAGAGGTATCTGTATCGTGTTAGCCGAGCTTAATATTCAAAAACGAATAGACGATACCGTTCTGTGGCTAACTAAATGCTTGTATTTGTGCGAGCTTTCGAGATACACTGATCTCCTCTTCCGGCGATGTTACAATGGATAAAGCAAGAAAGGGTTTTACTTAAAAACAGCGCATCCTGGAATGTATCAGACTGAAGCCTATCCCTCCTCCCTGTGAAGTATGCGATTTATGACTTAAGGTGTTAAATGCTCCCTGAATGTTAGTGATGTAAGAGTGTGTGTGTGTGTGTGTGTGTGTGTGTGTGTGTGTGTGTGTGTGTGTGAATATAAGCATTTCGTTAGCCACAGAACAGTATCGTCTATTCGTTTTTGATTTTATATAAATATATATATAACCCGCACACCAAAAGTAACGAGGAAGACTCAGCATTGCAAGGTAAGTGTTCAAACAATCTGTGTATCAGGGGAACCTGATAAAGGTCGCATAGCTGGACAGAAACGTTGGATTCCTTCAATACACAGATAGTTTGAACGCTTACCTTGGAATGCTGAGTCTCCATCACCTTTGGTGTGTGGGTGAAGTATTTCTACAGTTACTTTTTATGACCCGTACACTCACATTCGTTTTTGTGCCCTTGTGAAGTGTGCCTACTTTACATGTCTATTATATATACCAACTGCAGTGAACATGGCTGCGCGGTGTCATTTGATGCCGCGTTGCCATGGCAATGGAACGCTAAGTGATGTCATGACGCCACGTGATGTCGCATTGCCATGGCAATGCAACGCCACATAGCGTCATGACGTCAAGTAGCATCCCATTCCCATGGCAACGCGGTGTCAAATTAGGCAACACAGCCATGTTCACTACAGTTGGAGGGGGAATTGAAGAAGGATACCGGCGAATGAAGGAGACGCCGCCGCACCCCGCCGCCACCCGGAGATTAACGGGCTAAACTCGTAGCCCGGAGGTAAGTGCCCGAAACCTGGAGTCTCCGGGTCAAACCCAGAGAGGTGGCAACCCTGAGTAGGGGGTGAGAGGAAGAGGAGAAGGAGGGAGGTGAAAGAAGAAGAGGAGGGGATGAGAGGAGAAGAGGAGAAGGAGTGGGTGAGACAGGAAGAGGAGAAGGACGGGGTGAGAGAAGGAAGGAGGAAGAGGAGTAGCGTGAGAAAGAGGAGAAGGAAGGCGTGAGAAGGAGGGAGGAAGAGGAGTGGGGTGGAAGATGAAGAGGAGGGGGTGAGAGAAGGAGGGGTGACACGAGGAGGAGGAGGATTGGGGGTGAGAGGAAGAGGAGGAGGGGGTGAGAGAGAAAGAGGAGGAGGGGGGAAGGAGGAAGAGGAGTAGGGTGTAAGAGAAATGGGCTATAATAACATAAAAAAAGAAATCTGAAAGTTCAGGGGGGCGGGGGGGGGGGGGGGGGTGCTGAAGTATCGCCTCGGGTGCTGAATACCGTTGCACCAGCCCTGCAGTTGAGCCCCACTGGCCTAGGTAGTTCTTACATGGATCAAAGGGAAGAATGATAATAGAGTTATTTGGAACACAGAGAGGTCTATTTGCCAAAGGCTTCCTACTGCAAAACCACTGCAAAAAATGCACAGTGTTTATCAAAGAAAAGAATCCCACTGGCAGAAAGTAGAGTTTTTTTCTTTAATAATTATTTTGCATGGGATCTACTCCATTCCCCCCCCCCCCCCCCCAGAAGACTTTAATACATTAATACCATAGTCAAAAAATTACTTTTGAATGTATATGTGCGGCTAATACAGCTTGATACATATCCCCCATAGTGTGTGGGTTTAATCACTAAACACTTATCTTACTTTCACATTTGACATATTGTGCTATAACGTGACATGATTCCCTTTCTGTATAAATGACTTGCTTGTGTTCTGTAAATGTGTTTTCCTGCAGATGTTTAGGAGCCACTATGATGACTCACTGGGACCGGTAGAAGAAATTATCCAAGGTAGATAATTACAAATGTGTATACCACTGTTATGTGTAAAATAACAGGTCTCATCATGCATTTGCCGAGTATGTGGCACTGGTTTTAGTGCCCTTCTTGCCACTGTGTGTCAGTGCCTGTACTGTGTGTATCAGTGTGCCTGTACTGTGCTTGTACTGTGTATCAGTGTGCATGTACTGTGTGTATCAGTGTGCCTGTACTGTGCTGTGTCAGTGTGCCTGTACTGTGCTGTGTCAGTGTGCCTGTGCTGTGTGTATCAGTGTGCCTGTGTTGTGTGTGTCAGTGTGCCTGTGCTGTGTGTATCAGTGTGCCTGTACTGTGTGTGTCAGTGTGCATGTACTGTGTGTGTCAGTGTGCCTGTACTGTGTGTATCAGTGTGCCTGTACTGTGTGTGTGTCAGTGTGCCTGTGCTGTGCGTATCAGTGTGCCTGTGCTGAGTGTGTGTCAGTGTGCCTGTGCTGTGTATCAGTGTGCCTGTACTGTATGTGTCAGTGTGGCCTGGGGCTGTGGTGGTATCCGTGTGTGCCTGTACTGTGTGTGTCAGTGTGCATGTACTGTATGTGTTAGTGTGCCTGTACTGTATGTGTCAGTGTGCCTGTGCTGTGTGTGTCAGTGTGCCTGTACTGTGTGTGTCAGTGTGCATGTACTGTATGTGTAATGTGGACAGGGAACTCACAGCCTTGGTTACAGACAACTGTAACACTTGCCCAGAAAGCCATGACCACAAGCCGTGCGCTTTTGTAAACCCGCCTAAGGACTTGGACCTGCTTTCCTTACATACAATGAATACAACTCTTGGTGCATATATTCCTTCACATGCAAGTTTGGTTTATATATTCAAAGACACTTTCTTAGAAGACAACAAAACAGGCCATTAGTAGTTGTAGCACATTTATTCTGACGGATAAGTATCAGGGAAGGAATTGAGCTAAATACATTGAATGTTTCTTTCCCAAGTAAGGCTGTGTGAACCTTAGAATAATACCATTTATTGTCATAATAAAATCATGACTGCAGACAGAGAGAGAGGACATTTAAGTCATCAAGCTCGAGAAAATTGGGAAACAATTTGAAATATTCCTTGTGAATTCCAACTATCCTTCTTTACTTTGTTTTCTTAATAGTGACATACAGAATCATTTAGGGCCATATTGCGTGCAGTCTTCTGCTACAAGCAACACCTTCCAACTGGACGACACCTATAGCCTATTGAATTTATGGTTGTGTAAGGGGCTCCAGCGCTGGAGAGTGACCTGTGGCAGTATCTGCGTAGTGTTCACGGTCTTAACGAACCACTTTAGTATGCATTTCCTGTAGAAAATTGCTTTTAATGTGCTGCGGTTTCTCCAAATGAAAGTACAACATGTGAGAAAGTGATTACAGTAATGTACTTTTCCACCTGGTTCTTGTGGGGTTTATTTTTCTTGGTAATTTTCCTAAAATAGCTTTTCTGGTGTCTTTTGTACAATAAAGTAATTCTAATGGCTTAGGTGATTTTAAATAACTCACGTTGTGTTTGCTGCTTGTGGAAGCGACGTTTTTCGACAAAATAATGTGGGTGCATTCTACAGAATCTATTTATTAAACTCGGAATGCAGCACAAATAATATGTAGGATGTTATACCCAGCAGTAGGAAGGTCATCTATGTCCCCAATGCTCCAGGTGATACGGCCGAAGATTCACATTAACTCTCCCTGGAGGAATGCAAGTTCGCTGTAACCCTTTTCTTCTCTGCTTGCTAGAAACCACTACTTACATCTGCGCCTAACTGTCATCAATCAGGCCTGAGCCCCACTCAAGCTTCTGTAATAAAAAGAGGCAGAGGAAGACAATAAAACATGGAATAATATTCAGGATGGGAAGTAATCTCCACAGCTATATACCTCCCACAGGGCACACTTTGTCAGCATTAAGCAGCGATGTTATATGTTTGTTTGTTTGTCTACAATAAATCAGTTCTGTAGTATAGATAATAGTGACTTTTTTGACAACTCGATTGCCAGCTTAGGTAAGACTGTAGAATTAACATTGCACTTGTTTTACATATACAAATAGAAACAGGGGAAAAAAAGTTGGAAAAATGTATTGCTGCTTTAAATAGTGTCCTGTGTTACACACTTGGCATATTTGAATCCCTTGTCACTTTCAAAGCTAAATATCAGCCGTACTATCAAGAAAAAAAAAATGCTGGGTCCTAAAATATCAGACATTTCAAATTCGGATGCAGTAAATAGGACAGGTATATGAGACAAGGAGAACACTTAATTGGAACAGAAGAATACTGTACATAATGATGATGGAGTTTTGTGCCATTTATTTCAGACTTACAGTACGAATAAATAAAACACCACAACCCTCTCTGGCTCTTGGAGTATTTGCACTGTAGAGGAACGTGTTAGACAAACCCTCAGTGTTTAAAGGGGCTCACTCCAGTCTTCCAGACCCCCAAACAGGTCAATTGAAGGTATCCCAGCTTCAGCACAGGTGGCTCAATCATGGCTCAGTCGACTGAATTAAGCCCCTGTACTGAAGCAGGGGAGCCTTAAACTACCCTGTTGGGTGTCTTGAGGACTGGAGTTAGCACCCCGTCATTAAAGAACAATGCAACACGCACTTCTACATTCGAAAGGGTGAAAGTTCGAACAGAAATTGAGGTCAGGGTAAAGAAACGCTAAGCCTTGAATGAAGTAATGAAGATGCAAATGTGGGAGCCGTTCATAAAATTCATAGAATTCCGTGTTCATGATTCCTGCAAACCAATTTATTTTAATTGGAAATATGAATACAATTTTGCACAATGGAAACCTCAAGCGGTTTAATATAAAGAAATAATTTCCCCTTATAGCGATGTCTTGAAGCATGTATGAGTGTACATATCTTTGCATGCATGTATGTAATGAAATGCTGAGCCTTGTGCATGATATATCATTATATTATATTGTATATATACTATATTATATATATATATATATATAATTATCATATTAGTATATAAAGTATACATTACCGCATAGCGCGCAAAAGGAGACAGCACCAGTGTGAATGAAACAAATGTATTAAAACAGCACATAACTCCAACGTTTCGATCCCACAGGGGGATCTTCCTCAGGGGTACTTGCCCCTGAGGGATCGAAACGTTGGAGTTATGATGCTGTATTAATACATTATTTTCATTCACCTGAGTGCTGTCTCCTTTTGCTGCTATGCGTAAGTGATACTTTATTATTTATAGGGACATGCACCTATTCATAGTGAATTTTATTGGAGTGCCATTGATCTTATCAGATATATATATATATATATATTACGTTATATATATATATATATATATATATTATATATATATAAATTTATATATATATATATATATAGACACACATGATTGCAGCTCATAAAAACCTTTTGACCATTGGCTATAATGGGACATGGGCAATCTATCCCCCCCCCTGCGGGGCCCTTGATACCTCTATTGAGAGTGTGCTTGAGTACTTTTTTTTTTTTCCCTACAAATAGATAAATGCTCACTTAAATAGCATATGACAATTGACCATCCCAGTGTGCCCATAGGCTCAGTGCCAATGAGTAAGTTAAAAAACATCACATATGTCATAGGTTGAACTTGATGGACCTACACTCTTTTTTCAACCTCATCTACTATGTAACTATATTAACATATCTACCATGTAACTATATGTAACATCATCTACATGTAACTATGGTAATTGGCTAAGAACTGCTGCTTCTCATTCAGGCGATGGCTAGAAGTTGTATCAAGATTAAATGTCAATATAAGATTATCGCTGCCATAGATTGAGATGTTTCATAGAGATGATTATCTGTTCCTTAGTGTTTAGTTGCCTTAAAATATGTTCTTGCTGTCCCTTCAAAATGATAAATTACCCTTGACCTACAGTATGTCTGCAAAGCAACGGTGATTCCCCCTTAACCTTCATGACCGTGTGTACTGTGTTCGGCACCCTGAATATCAACTGATGTGTTTTGGAAAATGGTTCAATTATTAAAGTGCCTATTCTAGCAGCTCCGAGTGTGACAATCCGCTTCTACCGTGCCCTTTAGAAGAGGATCGGCATGCTTTGCTATGTTGTAACCCTGCTCGCATGTCTACTCCTGTCCTCAAAGACTTTTTTTTAGAAGCGGTTTCACTGCTTGTTGCGTCAAAAGCCTCCAACATCGCATGTTTTTACTAAAATACAGTTGTAGCTTCTAAAATTAACTTTTTTTTCACGCCACCTCAAGGGCGGCGAGATTGGTATTGCGAGTTACATCCGAGCCTGAAATATGGGTTTGGCTGAGAGAGCAAAGCCCTAAGTCGACTGGGGATGGAGTTAGCACCAACTCAGGTCATTCCGCTTCTAAAGCAAGAACAAGCTGTGCGTTTTTGGCTGTTAAAAACCGTCTGTTTGTCACTTTTTTAAGCGGTTTAGAAGATGCATTTGTAATAGAAAAGAGTTTTTTTTTTCAATCAGATTTCATTCTGCTCCTTCTGTACACAGCCTCTGCTGCCTGCTCTCCCCCCCTCCCTGCCTCTGCTGCCTGCTCTCTCTGCCTCAGTTCCGCCCCCTGCTTGTGCTGCCGCTCTTTCTGCCTCAGTTCCGCCCCCAGCCTCTGCTGCCTGCTCTCGCTCTGACATCACCCAGCAGGCACACTGACACATCAGTAACAGCCAACTTACACATACAGTACAGGCACCCTAGACGCATACATACGAGGCACACTGACACATACAGTACGGCACCAACTGACACAACACATTACAGGCAGACTGACACATACGTACAGCACAAAACTGACCCATACAGTACAGCCCCTGACACATTCAGTGTGCCTGTACTGTGTGTGTCAGTGTGCATGTACTGTATGTGTCAGTGTGCCTGTACTGTATGTGTCAGTGTGCATGTACTGTGTGTGTCAGTCTGCCTGTAATGTGTGTGTCAGTGTGCCGTCCTGTATGGTCAAGTTGGGCCTGTTGTATGGGCAAGTGTGACTTGGATGTATGTGTCAGTGTGCCTGTACTGTATGTGTCAGTGTGCCTGTGCTGTGTGTGTCAGAGAGAGCAGGCAGCAGAGGCTGGGGGCGGAACTGAGGCAGAAAGAGCAGGCAGCACAAGCAGGGGGCGGAACTGAGGCAGAGAGAGCAGGCAGCAGAGGCAGGGAGGGGGGGAGAGCAGGCAGCAGAGGCTGTGTACAGAAGGAGCAGAATGAAATCTGATTGAAAAAAAAAACTCTTTTCTATTACAAATCGCATCTTCTAAACCGCTTAAAAAAGTGACAAACAGAACGGTTTAACAGCCAAATCGCACAGCTTGTTCTTGCTTTAGAAGCGGAATGACCTGAGTTGGTGCTAACTCCATCCCCAGTCTGACTTATGGGCTTTGCTCTCTCAGCCAAACCCATATTTCAGGCTCTGGATGTAACTCGCAATACCAATCTCGCCGCCCTTGAGGTGGCGTGAAAAAAAAGTTAATTTTTAGAAGCTACAACTGTATTTTTAGTAAAAACAATGCGAGTTGGAGGCTTTTTTGACGAACCAGAGTGAAACCGCTTCTAAAAAAAGTCTTTGAGACATGGATTAGACATGCGAGCAGGGTTTACACAATAGCAAAGCATGCCGATCCTCTTCTAAAGGGCACGGTAGAAGCGGATTGTCACACTTCGGAGCTGCTAGAATAGGCACTTTAATAATTGAACCCATGTTTCCAAAAACAACATCAGTTTGATATTCAGGGTGCCGAACACAATGTACACAGGCTATGAAGGTTAAGGGGGAATCACCTTTGCTTTGCAGACATACTGTAGGTCAAGGTAATTTATCATTTTGAAGGGACAGTTCAAGAACATATTTTAAGGCAAACTAAACACTAAGGAACAGATAAATCATCTCTATGAAACATCTCAATCTATGGCAGCGATAATCTTATATTGACATTTAATCTTGATACACTTCTAGCCATCGCCTGAAATGAGAAGCAGCAGTTCTGACAATTTACCATAGTTACATAGTAGATGATGTTACATATAGTTACATGGTAGATGATGTTACATATAGTTACATAGTAGATGAGGTTGAAAAAAGATGTAGGTCCATCAAGTTCAACCTATGACATATGTGATGTTTTTTTTAACTTACTCATTGGCACTGTGAGCCATATTGGGCAACTGGGAGGTCAATTGTCCTATATGCTATTTAAGTGCAGGCATTTATCTAATTTGTAGGGAAAAAAAACGTACTCAAGCACATCTCAATAGAGGTATCAAGGGCCCGCAGGGGGGGAATAGATTGCCCATGTCCATTATAGGACCAATGGTCAAAAAGGTTTTTATGAGCTGGCATCATGTGTGTTATATTATATATATATATTAAATTTTTATATATATATAATATATATATATATATATATTATACCTTATATATTATATATATATATATATCTGATAAAGATCAATGGCACTCCAATAAAATTCACTATGAATAGGTGCATGTCCCTATAAATAATAAAGTATCACTTACGCATAGCAGCAAAAGGAGACAGCACTCAGGTGAATGAAAATAATGTATTAATACAGCATCATAACTCCAACGTTTCGATCCCTCAGGGGCAACTACCCCTGAGGAAGATCCCCCTGTGGGATCGAAACGTTGGAGTTATGTGCTGTTTTAATACATTTGTTTCATTCACACTGGTGCTGTCTCCTTTTGCGTGCTATGCGGTAATGTATACTTTTTATATACCTAATACTATAATTATATATATATATATATACATATATATATATATATGCACAAAGGCTCAGCCATTTATTCATACATACATGCATGCAAAGATATGTACACTCATACATGCATTTCAAGACATCGCTATAAGGGGAAATTATTTCTTATATTACACCCGTGAGGTTTCCATTTGTGCAAAATATGTATTTCATATTTCCAATTAAAATAATTATTGGTTGCAGGCATGACCACTGAATTCTATGAATTTTATGAACGGCTCCCACATTTGCATCTATCATTACTCTTCATTCTAAGGCTTAGCGCTTTCTTTCACCCTGACCTCAATTTCTGTTCGAACTTTCACCCTTTCGAATGTAGAAGTGCGTGTTGCATTGTTCTTTAATGCAGGGGTGCTCAACTCCAGTCCTCAAGACACCCCAACAGGTCAGGTTTTAAGGCTCTCCCTGCTTCAGTACAGGTGGCTTAATCAGTCAGACTGAGCCACTGATTGAGCCACCTGTGCTGAAGCTGGGATATCCTTCAAATCTGACCTGTTTGGGGGGGTCTGGAAGACTGGAGTTGAGCACCCCTGCTTTAATACACTGAGTGTCTTTCTAACACGTTCCTCTTACAGTGCAAAATACTCCAAGAGCCAGAGAGGGGTTTGTTGTTGTTTTCTCTTATACTGTAAGTCTGAAATAAATGGCACAAAACTCCATCATCATTATGTACAGTATTCTTCTGTTCCATTAAGTGTTCTCCTTGTCTCCATATACCTCTGTCCTACTTTACTTGCATCCGAATTTGAAATATGTCTGATATTTTAAGGACCAGCATTTTTTTTTTCTTGATATTATACGGCTTGATATTTAGCTTTGAAAGTGACAGCAGGGAATTCAAATATGCCAAGTTGTAACACAGGACACTATTTAAAGCAGCAATACTATTTTCCAACTTTTTTTCCCCCTGTTTCTTATTTGTATATGTAAAAAACGTGACAATGTATAATTCTACAGTCTTACCTAAGCTGGCAATCGAGTTGTCAAAAAAAGTCACTATTATCTAATACTACAGAACTGATTTATTTTAGACAAACAAACAAACATATAACATATCGCTGCTTTAATATGCTGCAAAGTGTGCCCTGCCTGGGAGGTATATAGCTGTGAGAGATTACTTCCCATCCTGAATATTATTCCATGTTTTATTGTCTTCTCTGCCTTTCTTTATTACAGAAGCTTGAGTGGGGCTCAGGCCTGATTGATGACAGTTAAGGCGCAGATGTAAGTAGGTGGTTTCTAGCCAAGGGAAGAAATGGGTTACAGCGAACTTGCAATTCCTCCAGGGAGTAATTAATGTGAATCTTGGCCGTATCACCTGGAGCATTTGGGGACATAGAATGACCTTCCTACTGCTGGGTATTACATCCTTACATATTATTTGTGCTGCATTCCGAGTTTAATTAAATAGATTCTGTAGAATGCACCCCAAATATATTTTGTCCTGAAAAACGTCGCTTCCACAAGCAGCAAACACAACGTGAATGTTATAAAAATCACCTAAAGCCATAGAATATACTTTATTGTACAAAAGACACCAGAAAGCATATTTTTAGGAAAATTACCAAGAAAAAATAAACCCCACAAGAACCAGGTGGGAAAAGTACATTACTGTAATCACTTTCTCAATGTTGTACTTTCATTTTGGAGAGAACCGCAGCACATTTAATAGCAATTTTCTACAGGACACTGCAGTACTAAAGTGGTTCGTTAAGACCGATGAACCACTACGCAGATTACTGCCACAGGTCACTCTCCAGCGCTGGAGGCACCTTACACACCCATTAACTTCAATAGGCTATAGGTGTCGTCCACGTCTGGAAGGTGTCTTGTAGCAGAAGACTGCACAGCAAATATGGCCCTAAATGTATTCTGTATGTCACTATTAAGCAAACAAAGTCAAAGAAGGATAGTTGGCAATTCACAATGACATATTTCAAATTTGTTCCCACTTTTTTTCTGAGCTTGATGACTTAAAATGTCCTCTCCTCTATTGTCTTGCAGTTCATGATTTTAATTATGACAATAAATGGTATTATTCTAAAGGTTTACACAGCCTTTACTTGGGCAAAGAAAACATTTCAATAGTATTTAGCTCCAATTCATTCCCTGATACTTATCCGTACAGAATAAATGTGGCTACAACTACTTAATGGCCTGTTTTTGTTGTCTTCTAAGGAAAGTGTCTTTGAATATAAACCAACATGCAATGTGACTGAAATATGCACAAGACGTGTATTCATTGTATGTAAGGAAAGCAGTCCAATGTCATTATGGGTTTACAAAAGCCACGGCTTGTGTCATGGCTTCTGGGCAAGTGTTACAGTTGTAACACAGGCTGTGAGTTTGTCCACATTCATAACTTGACACGCGTGTGTCATTCACAGAACCCTAAGTACTAGCTATAGCTCATCTCAAGGCATATGGTTGCTAATAAGACTGTAGAGGCCAACAACAGTGTACCCTAATTATAAATCCTTTAATTTGTCACTGGGTATACAGGTGCACCGACGAGTATTCTAAAACGTGCCTTGGAAAATCTGGGGCTATCACCAACAAGATCCAGGTACATGCTGGGTACATGCTGCAACATTTCAGTGACATTTCTGCAGAGACTAATGGCCCATCGGATTAACACAGCAGGGGTCCCTGGCAGTCCCATTCCAGTGTGCTGGGATGCAGGGCACCCTATGTTAATCCAATGGGCCATTAGTCTGTCTGCAGAAATGTCACTGAAAAGTTACAGCATGTACCCAGCATGTACCCAGCATGTACCCAGCATGTACCTGGGTCTTGTTGGTGATTGCCCCAGATTTGTTTTAGAATACTCGTCGGCACTACAGTAAGTATGTTAATTTACCAAGGACACAAGTTGCAAAAATCGAGGTTGGAGGATATTCTTCCAAAATGAGATAACCAACAAATGACTGGGATGCTTATTATTCTTAGACACCACTTATAGTATTATAGGGAAGCCCATAACTCTATCAAATTAGCATACACTGGTAGAAACTATATTCAGAAATCCTGGGATGAGAAGCTTACAATCCATAGGACAGAGGTATAGAACATGATCTGTGTTTGCATGATTTCTTGCAAGAATTCAAGGTTTCTCAAGTGCCTATTTTCAGCCACGTAGGGTAAGGGTAGCAAATGAGAAAATTGATCTTTTAAGTTTAGCATCCTTCACTATTAAAGTTTGCATCATTTGGAGGCAGGAAATCGCCAAGGGATCTTGTTATTTCAAACTAAGCTTCCTAATCAAAAAAACAATGCCTCTTCTTCAAACATTTCACAAACGACAGTATTTGGGGTTTTAAGGTTATTTCAGATGTACAGTAGGAAGGTTTTGCAGGCCCCTCTGGCAGTGAAAGGGTCTATCATTTGACATAGCGAACTCAATATTATTTATTTCAATGAGTGAGATATTATCATAAAGTCCTCGTAGTATCTAAATTGGGACCCAGAGGATTTTTTTTTTTACACACTTTTATAAACAAAGTCAATATTTTTTGTACATCCATCAGCCCTTTCATCGTTATAACGCACGGCATGCTGTTTTTCTGTCCATTATTTTCAGGAACTATGGTTAATACATCCTGTAAGCACATAAATAGCCAAGGATAGTGAAATGAGTACGACAGGGAGAAGGTCATCCAAAGCTATAAACTGGAGATAGAATTGGCTGTCATGCACCATTTCTTGGAGCAAAATTGCAATGAAAGATCATTACAGTACAAATGTAATCACAGCTACTTGCTGAGCTATGAATGAAACACTGAAACAAAGAAAGTGTCACTTATACCTTCACCTTATACATTACTATTGCTTAGCGTTATATTTTACATACAGTATATATATATTTAAAAATGCAAAAGTTGAATACATACAGTATCCTAGTGTTCAATGTATTTTAGCATTGAGGGCCATATTTGGTAAGCTGTGCTATTCTATAAAGCCTATAGAGACTTGGCCATAAGGTGTTGTGTGGCACTAATAAGTGTTATAGGCTGAGTCCATGCTGTCGCAGACCGCGCAGAGGCGTTCGTGCGCGATCAAATCATTGATCGTGCCCATAGACCGCGTGCCCTCGCGACAGCAGGAGGGGGCGCGAATTGTGCGAGAAATCAGTTGAAACTGATTTCTCGGGGCGACGGGCAGGTCACGTGAGACCATGACACCCCTAGACACGCCCCCCACAGCGCGTGGGCATGGCCAAAAAATGCACCCACTTCACGCGGGTGATGTCACACAGGCGCACGTCTCCGCTCAGATGCAAGCTGTATGGACCCAGCCTTATGCAAGAGCAGCGCCGGATATACTGTACATGGACCTATACATTTAGCAGGGTCCCTATTATTGCACCAAGTTTACATCTGACATGTAATACAGGTATTATTGCATATATATTTTTTCAGGAATACATAGGTCCCTTCTTCATATTTAAAGACGTAATTTGATTTATCGCATTTCATAACATTTAGCAGAAAACAAAACTTTGGGGTTATCTACCAAATGTTCCTAATTGCAAATGTGACGGCAAAGGTTGGAAACAAATTTATAAAAAAAAACCCCTTCTGCATTTGTTGTTTTTAGACCAGTTATGATAAGTGGCCCCAGTGGCCGATTAAGACCCTCGGGGGCCCCTTGGCACCAAGCCTTTGTGGGACTTTCCTCGAGGCGGCCCTCCTCCTGCAGCGTTGTGGAATCATGTGATGTTGCGTTGTCATGGCAACGTGTCGCCATGTGATGTCGCGGCCCCATTTGATGTCGTATCACCATGACACTGTGACGCTGCAGGAGGAGGGACGCTCCGGAGAAGGTAAGAGACACCTCTCTCTCTCTTACACACAAACACCTTACCTTGAGTGAGGTCCTGGGACTTTGCAGCTCCCTCCTCTGGCCGGGCGGAAGTAGGATCCCGGACAGGAGGAGGGAGATTATGTCAGTGACCGCCGCCTGGCTGCTGTCTGGGGAGCTGGGAAGCCGCACTGCCATCCCATCGCAACCTACTGGGGCCCGCTATCCTTGCGGGTCCCTAGACTGGGAATCTGCACTGAGTGGCCACTATACTTAGCTGTCATTGGGTATAACACGATGCAGAAAAACACACTGAATGGAATCAGCCTCGATATATATTCCATCAATTACTACTGCAATGTGTCCCAAAAGTTCAAACACATAAATGAGTAATAGCAAATGGATTTACTTTGGGCCAATCAGTTTAAAAATAAAATAACTGCATTTTTAGTATGTGACTGTATATTGTACCTCGTTTTTATAGAGCATACCCTGTATGGACACCTACTTTATCCAATCTAGAACAGGTGTTGTCAGATTGTCACCATGAAAAGGTCATCACACAGTACATTTGTCTGCTTAACGTAATGTATTTGTCCAACTTGACACAGGAAAGAAAATGTGTGAAATGTATACAAGTATGTTTCTGTAATAGCAATGAGGATATATAGATGTACAAATATTAAAAATATTTTCATATAACTCCATGTAGGCGTGTTGAATATTACTGTACCCACTTTGTTTTACATGTACTTTAGGATTTATGATACATAACATTCTATCAAAGACTCATAATTTTTGTTCCACCTGCATTAAATAATACTGTGCCCTTCAAAAAAGACATCATCTGTCTCCAGGTTACAGTCAGTCATTTGGAAATCTTTAAAGCCTTGTTAATCTTTACTTGGTCTTAATCTGAGTCAGTGCACCTTATCTAGCATAACGACATAGAGATGAATCATAGCTGAATGATGGAAATGTAGACTTTTCAGTGCTAAAGAGGTTAGTGATCTCTTCTTCGTGGCTTTATTATCTCTCCTATCTTCTTTCAGTTTCACCGGTAAAATGTTACATTGCATATTAACTTATAATAAATAACAGAGCATGTACATATTAACATACAATAACAGAAAAGAATGGAGAAGTGCACATTTGTTTTATGTTTTAGGCTGTGCTACTGTGCAATCCCTTGTCAAGCACAGTTTCCAATTCTTAATTTAAAAAATCACAAATGCTATACTATATGTAGCCATACCATCTATGGCTACTAATCTGCCCTTCTCCTGGCAGTAAGCCCTGGTAAGATCAGGCTGCCAGTAGTCAATATGGGTTTTTCCCACTCACTGGTGCTGCACTTGAATGACAGGGGGAGGCGGTGACATCGGGCCTGAGCATGTCCAATCATGGGACAGACCTGATGCCCTCTACCTGGCTGTACTTAAGGGCAGTTACACTCCAAATTTAGCAGTGCCTCTACCCACTTGAGAGAGGCAGGTCACACCGCCAAGAGCCTGACTATTGGGCCTTCTCTGGTCCTCTTCCCTCTGGGGGAGAGTGAGTGTGTACCATACCTCTGCCTCTGCTAGAAGGGCAGGGAAGAGCTGGGACTGCTGCGGGTGCCCTTGGCCTGTAGTGAAGGTCAGTGGGTAACTGAGAGTTGCTACTTTGGGCAGAACCCTGCCGTGTACTTTGCTGCACAAAGAGAGACAATAAACCGTTCCTGTTGTTATACCTCCTGTCTGGTGCGTGACCTTACTGGGGGGAGAGGTAATCTGTTCTACCGTGGGAGATCATCTTCAGTTCCCTGGAGCCTACGGCAGATGGAGGCGCTGCACTGCTAGAGATATGTAGGGTATGAACCACCGAAGCCTAGACCTGTGTCCTCACTACCATCGGCAGATGATTCAGCCCTCCTGTTACCAGCAGGTATCATGCACCACATACGTAGTAATTGCCAAATCTCCCACCGGGTGGGGGAAACACTGTTACATATATATATATATATACAAGCTGATATACCCGGCGTTGCCCGGGCTTGCAGGGGTGGGCGTGTGGAAGGGCGGGGGGAGAGGGGGCAAGGGGCGTGGAAGGGCTGGGGGGGCAAGGGGCGTGGAAGAGTGGGGGGGGGCAAGCAGGGAGGGGGGGCAAAGGGCAGGGAGGGGGGAGCAAAGGGCAGGGGGGGCAAAGGGCAGGGGGGCAGGGAGGGGGGGGGGCAAAGGGCGGGGAGGGGGGGGCAAAGTCAAAGAGATTCCCCTGCATTTCCTCACCTTGCACCCGGCCGCACTCCTTCTCCGGGTACCGGCCGCGCTCCTGCTCCACCTCGGGCTCCTCAGCAGTGTCCGTGACCCCCGGCGAGGTTGAGACGCTCCGGTGAGGAGGTGCTGTGCCCCACCATTGAACATGCCCTTCACGGGAGAGGCGGAGAGAGCCGGAGGAGTGCTTTCGGGATGGGGAGCTGGGGGAGTGGCATGTGTGAGGTGAGAGCTGCAGAGAGCATGGGGGGGGGGGTGGTAGGAGTGGTGTGTGTGAGGGAGAGAGCCAGGGGGAGGGTGAGAGCCGGGGAAGGGTGAGAGCCGGGGGGGGTGAGAGCCGGGGAGGTGAGTGCCGGGGAAGGGGATAGCCGGGGACGGGAGTTCTTGTGGAGGTGAGAGGCCGGGGAAGAGTGAAGCCGGGGGGATGTGAGAGCGGGGGGAGGGTGAGAGCCGGGGAAGGGTGAGAGCTGGAATGGTGAAGAGCCGGGGGGTGAGAGCCGGGGAAGGGTGAGAGCCGGGGGGATGTGAAGCCGGGGGGGATGTGAGAGCCAGGGGGAGCTGAGAGCCGGGGAAGGGTGAGAGCCAGGGAAGGGTGACAGCCGGGGAAGGGAGTGGCCTCTGGGAGGTGAGAGCAGGAGAGAGTGTGCTCTGGGGGGCCAATTGAGAGCCGTGGGAGGGCCGACGGACCAATCAAATGGTCTCCAGACACTCACACACAAGATTTTCAAATATATATATATATAGATATATATATCATATACAGCTCATACTGCTTTTAGCTAGGAGCTAGTGAGGAACCTATACTGTATCTAACTAAGGTAAAATGTTAGACTGAATCCAAACTTGCATTAATCATTACTGAGCTACACAGTACAATTTAGTCATTCACATCTGTCTAAAATACAATAGGAAAAACGTATGGTGAATTTCAATATGTTTGAACATTTTATAGCTTTTGTTTTCTGCATTAAAGAACAGACTTGTGCTATCTGAACATACCTCTATGATGAGCGATCATGTTTGTTCATTACAGGATATGCAGTAGCTATGTTTTTTGAATTTATTTTTAAGTAACCACCTGTTTGTTTAATTCTGATAGTGTTGCAAGGAAACTATTGTTCATAAAACATGCAGATTTATATATCAATGATAAACAATTAGCTTCAAGTTACTACTGCAACCCGTACTGCGAGCTATAATCTAGCGTAGGGATACGAGCAAAGACATACTGTAGTTTGCTAGCTGCCTTTAAATGATTCATTTGTGCGTAATGTACTATTGACATTTCCATTTATTAAAAACATTATCTTAACTATATTTTAATAATAAATATGACATCTTCACACTTACCCAATATCTCATTATTAAACCATTAAAATAAGATAGTACTTAAATGGAGTATTATTTTAGGCATTACAACATGTCATACTTATAAATGTTACTTCAGCTTGGATCCCTTATTACAACCTGTAGATTAATACTAATTACTATTATTAATTATTATTATTAATTACTAATACCAATACAATCGTCATTGTTATTTTATTTTACATTTTATTTAAGCACTGTTCTAGTTTTCATGACACCACATCTTTATTCCTGCAGTAATGTTTGATCCATTGTTACACCCCGTAGCATTTGATACTTCCTCCGCTCCCACTGGCTTTCCCCATGGATGACACATTGCTGGCCTTAACTCTGAAGACGCGGGAAACTTTCCAAAACGCATTTGCCAACATGTTAACAGGTTTTTTTCCCCCCCCCCCCACCAAATTCAATTCTTGACAAATTGGTTCACAGAACTTTTAAGGGCTAAATATTTTTCAGAAATTACGCATTTCAACCATCAATTCGCTGTCTCGCCAATGAATCGCAGCTCAATCACAATTCTCAAGGGATTCGCCAAGCGTTTCAATTTTGTTTAATGATGCGAACTTCCCTCCACACCCAGAAATAGGGCTTTGCTGGAAACGAGAAGAGATTATCGTCAAGTATTTAAATATAGTGAAAAGATTGAAATTAGCCTATTCCCAGGTATCTCTCTACATGTTGTATCAAGTAGTATTTGGAGAGGTGTATAAGTCACTACTTTTTTCCCCTGCAAATACAAAAATGCGAATTTTGCGTGGTTCGCAAGCCCGGGCGAATGCATCGCTCATCTCTACTTAACTCCACAATGTTAACGAATATATTCCCTCTCCCCTTATAAAGCTTTCACTATTGGTGTCTGAAGGGCGCTGGATTTTGTCATGGAGTTAACCAGATATAATTATAGGAAAGGATCCGATAACCTCTCCAATCGTCAGCTTTTTTTTTCTTCCGAAAGGTCAGACCATCGCCCTCTGCTGACTGTATTTTATTATAAGTCTACAATCATACAGCCGCACGCCAGTGGTCTTGTGAAAAAAAGTTGTATAATCTTTATACAAAAAGGACAGGCGTTTCGGATCTTTATCAATATAAAGGTCGAAAGCAGAAGCAAAATGCCGATCCTTTTTGAATAAAAATGATACTACTTTTTCACAAGGCCCGCTGGAGGCGCTGCATGATTTTTTGATTTGGACCGGATCTACTTGAAGTGTTGGCTGGACGTGCACCCGTGGAAGATATATCTACTATACCAGGGGTGCTCAACTAAAGTCCTCGAGTCCCCCCAACAGGTCAGGTTCTCAGGATATCCCGGCTTCAACACAGGTGGCTCAATCAGAGGCTCAATCAAAGACTGAGCCTCTGATTGAGCCACCTGTGCTGAAGCAGGGACTGATTGAGCCACCTGTGCTGAAGCAGGGATATCTCAAAAACCTGATTGGTTTGGAGGGCTTGAGGACTGGAGTTTAGCACCCCAGTACTATACCATGAATGCTCCTCTTTGAGACCGTGTATTTTATTATAGGCTGTGATATACAATATTTGCTCGATAATATATTGTATTATAAAATCATACGGTAGTAAACTGTATATGGGTAGAAGATGATTGAGCCACTCTGGTAACACCATCTAATAATGGAAGCAGATTTCAACATACAGTACACAAGGTAATTAATATCAATCGTTATGTTTCTTTACTTATCATGTAAGCACTGTTCTAATTGTAACGGTACTCAACTTTTTTTTTATTTCTGAAGTAACGTTTGTTTGGCCAAAATATATCATTTTACTGTCTTGCAGAATTAACACTGTGCAATGGAGGATTTATATAACCCAGCGCGGCGTGTAAAAGGAGATCAGAAAGAGGATTGACGGTTTGGCCAAGAAAAGATGACCCTGCGACACATTGGTTGGGTGGTGGCTTTGTAATAAATGTGTGTGTGTGAGTGAGGTGGCGGGTGAGTATTCCCAATAGTATCTTTAGAGAGGTAGAAGGGAAATCACAAAGCATTTGGTGGTTGTATTAATTCTAGAGATCACTTGGCCCGGTGTCTTGGTTTACATTTTGCCCCTAAAATATTTTCAGGTTCTGGTTTTTGGACCATTCGTTGGGGGGGGGGAAACAGAATTTGAACAAATAAAGAATAACGTTATTTAACCCTTTGGGTGCCCCACAGATATAGCTTACTACATGGTGGGTTCCAGGCCCCCTGGATGTCCAATGGCGCAATCCCTGACCCAATGGGCAATGATGGCGGAACCGAAGAGGGGGCTTCTCTTCCCATTTCGTTCCATCATCAGTGTCGAAGCAATCACCTGACCGCTTCAGAGAGCAGTCACGTGATAGCGAGTGCCGGAAGGTCGGCGGCACTCTGGCCCCACGACCCCGCCAGCACCGAAAGAGTTAACATGGAGGTTTTTTTTTTTCTATTTAAGTATTTCAATTATTGACAATCTGTTTAGCGAAAATAATGATAATAAAAATAAACTGGTTGATTCATATAATACATAATAATATACATCATAAACTGTTAGTGAACACTGTGAGGGGCCAATCAGCAACACGGTGCCACAGTCTCGTTTTATGAATTAGGGATCCCCCCCCCCCCCCCCCCCATCTATCTTGATCATCATCGTGGTCAGCATTGTTACGACCTAATGTAAGATCATCCCCACTGTAATCAACCGCAAAATGTTCCTTTTCAATTTAACGGTAGTTCCTTTTAATGAAATTTCAGCTGTTTTGGGCTGTACTGTAGCCTTCTGCGAAGGTCCCTTACAATGCTGCCAGTAGGCACTGGATGGTAGATAGCGTATGTAAACCATAGTCAGTCTGTACAAAGTGATGCAGACAGTTCTCTTTTCCTCCCACACAATATATAAACTGGCTGGCCCTGATGTTAACTTCCCTGTTGAAGTCTTAGCAGCAGGATTTTGGGGCATCTCCTTTAAGCCTGATCCGATATCTTTTTCTTCTGTATCTGGTACATCAGTGTTAGATTTATTTATTTTATTTTGTTTGCTTGCTGCTGACTGGCACCAAAACAGCTTTTTAAAGCACTAACAGCAGGGGACACATCACTTTCGGTAGGAGAAGCCGAAGGACAATGAGATACATGTGACATTTGAGCTGACAACAAGGAGCTCTTTGCAGGTGTTTGCATCTGTGCTTGGGAGAAGGAAAAAAAGTCTTATCGTACATGTGTGTGTTTTAAAAAATCAGTTCTGTACTATGAGAAAATACTTGTAGCATTAAAAAAAAACACTCTGAATAACATTTTTAATCAATTATAATGTAACAAGCATTTTTTTTCTATACTGTAGCAACCATTTGCAAAGTCACATCCCATTCCTCTGAAACAGGCTCTGCTACACCCCTTTCTGAGCCCTGCCCTCTCTCTAGCAATGCACCAATTGTATCTAGTGATTGCCTGGTCACATGATCTTCCTCACAGAACTTTGCATCTTGGGTAATCTTCTGCTGCACTGACAGTCATTTAGTGAACCCCCAAGCTGAATCTTCACCGATCGATCACAGGAGAATGGATCGGTCGGCAACTTAGCTAATTACTTATCATTGTGTGGATTGGATTATGCACATATTAAAGGGGAAAAATTGTAACAAAAAAAAACACGTCAGCTTGGACTTCTGCTTGAAAGCTTTGGCCATGCACTCAATATTGAATCATTAGGGAAATAAGAAGGGCGATAGTTACATAGTTACATAGTAGATGAGGTTGAAAAAAGACATACGTCCATCAAGTTTAACCTATGCTAAATTTAGACGACAGATACTTATCTTATATTTGTACTTACAGTATATTGATCCAGAGGAAGGCAAACAAAAAACCCCAGTGAAATATCATCTAATGATATCTCATAAGGGGAAAAATAAATTCCTTCCTGACTACAAATATTGGCAATCAGATTACTCCCCATGTTTACTTATTTGGTATATCCCTGTATACCTTTCCTTTCTAAAAAGATGTCCAACTTCTTTTTTTAAAAGATATCTATTGTATCTGCCATCACAGTCTCCAGAGGTAATGAATTCCACATTGTATCTGCCCTTACTGTAAAGAACCCTTTCCTTTGTTGCTGGTGACATCTCCTTTCCTCTAACCTAAAGGTATTTCCCCATTTCTATCTATTCTGTCTAGTTCATTATCTGTTTCTTGTCCCTGAGTGACCAATCGCTTTGGAACTGGGCATTTTAATAATACATGTAAATACTCTTCCCTTGCAACTGCATCTGGTGTATCGCACAATGATTTTCTTTCACAACATTACCACTCTTCCTTCTCCACGCATGAAAGAGATTGTTTTGAATTGTTTTGGGACTTATTAAAGGTAGCTGCCTTAGTCATCGGTTGTTGTTTTTCTACATTTTACTATCATTAATACTAGTATATAGTTGATGGTAGAAGTTGTTGGCGGCATCAAATGACGCCACAGGGTTATGTGACATCACGTCACATGACCCCGCGGCATCATTTGACGCCACGTTGTCATGGAGACGCATCACACAAGTCTTCTGAATCCCGGTAAGTGAGTTACAGAGGCTTCGCGTGGTCCCCTGGCATTTAATTTCAATGCCTTGGGGAAGAGAGCGGGGCCTCTGCAACCGTCACGCCCCCCCAAAAGATGTCCCACGCCCCCCAGTTTGCGCACCTCTGGTCTATAGTATAGAGATACTGTGGAACAGTATATGGATTCATATTGGGAGAAAGGACAACAAAACAGTAACAACACTAGGCTTAGCTGGGAAGCCACAGCCTGGGGACATAGGGAAAGGAAGGGGCGGCTTCTTATATTTTTTTTTACCAAGGACACTCATTAAATAACAATGACCTTGCTATTACTAATGAAAGATGTGAATGTGTGTGTCGTCCCTGTTTTACTGTACCTCACTGCTGCCGGTAAATCTCTGTAAATTCCATTCTGTGGGAAATACAATAACAACAATAATAAAAAATATAAAATAGAAAAGATTAATTGAGGCATACAGTATATATAGGTGAGCAGAGAGATACCTCCATAACTACTGGTCTCTACTGGTATAATCTGTGCCAGTTAGTTTAACACCCTAAATATACCTTGGGGATATAGTTGGGCAGAGATTATATAGTATGATATGATTACTTTCTCTGTCAGTGTCTTCTGCATGACCTAGTCAGTGCCATTTGGAACATAGCCCCAAGTGTAATGTATCTGTATAATAGGTAGTCAGGGAGATACTACCATAACTACAGGTCTCTACTATTATACAAGTCAATACGTTCCAGTTAGATTAACATCTTTAGGTTACCTGGGGGGTTCATTAGAGGTTGGCATATAGATACCACCATCGGACTTGTCTCTACTAGTAGTCTCTACACGTATACCAGTCTATATATATATATTGTGAGGCAATGAAGATGTTAACTTCCTCACTCTTTCAGGCCCAGGAATACCACAACCTAGCTCTCAGCTCTGCTAGTAACTCCTGATTGAAAGGGGTTTAAAAGGCAGGCACTAAACTTTGTGTCATAGGTTCTCAACCTGAGAGGAGGCAGTTCCACAAGCCTGTAAGGACGCAGGTCTTGCATTGGACCTGGGACTCACACCCAGCATTGGAACCAAAGCTTCTCAATCCTGCAAGGATGCAGGGCTTCACAGAGCTTCATCAGCCTGCTAAGGAAGCAGGACTGCACTATCTGCCAGGATTTCCTGGAAATACTCACTCCGCGCACGCAAGATAAGGACAGTTTGTATGCTGTTTTTCTGTCTGATCTTCGCTCTACTGAAGAAAGTATGCTGTCATCTGTTTCTCACCAGTTCGGGAAATAAAGTCCTTTATTGGGCGAGTCAGATGGTGGAATCTCTATACCAACCTACATATACTATACCAAACAGGTAACCTGTCATCCCTTTTTCTCTCTCTGCCCTTGACTGTCTCTCTATATGTGTCTCCTCACTCCCATCTTCCATTCACTTCTTGATGCCGACTCAAAATAGCAGCGAGGGAAGGAGAGCAATAATGCGTGTTCTCGAGGCACTCCTTCCTGATCCCAGATGAGTGAATCGAAAACATGGTTTTGCCTTGTTTTTTTCTGGGTCTAGCCATGCAAGTTCAGATTAATCCAAACCGCGGGAGTTTGAAAGGGGGCTCTGATTTTGGCCCCCCCGAAACTTGCACCTCTCTAATTACTGTAATTCCAAAACACATTTCCGCAACCGCATGGGGAACAGCAAGTGTATTTAAGTCTCCAATGGGTCTAGGATAAGAGTGCAGACAAGACCTCCAAGGTGTAGTATGTTTAAAATGCATTATTACAAGTAATTAATAGGTAATGCACTCATGAATTTTAAAATGGTAGGCAATTGAAAGGCTGTTCAAGAATATGCAGTGTTGTGTCTCTTCCTGGTAGTCTCCGATGTTTACTCCGTTGCTATGGCTGCTAGCACTGGTTCCGTAGGCATCCCACGGGATTCAGAGCAGAAAATGCGCCGCAATCTTCCAGAGTTGGATGACATCACAGGGGGAGAGGGCACGACTGCTACGGATGCCAATGAGGTCCAACAATCTCCTACGCGTTTCGCTAGCATAGCTAGCTTCCTAAGGAGATAGGACTATCTGTGTGTACCAGCCAGAGGGCTGCGTTAAATGCTGGCTGCTGGCATCACGTGATAGAGGGGGGACCAATGAGAGTGTCAGGAGTGGAATGCTTTGTATTGCAGGCTATGGAGTATGCTGCAAAAAAAAGGATTTACGTGTCCAGCCGACTGTGTTTTTTTAAAAAAAACAGGAACGAGTCTTTAGGCATGATCATGTTTAGAATTTGGCAATAAAAATATACTTTCCCTAGTGAAGTCTCTCCCTGGGCTGGACGTGCACTGTAACAAGGGTTACATTTATTATGTAAGAGTTCTCTTCTAAAAAGAACATTAAATACATGCATGAAATATGATAGGAGAGACAGGTGTGTTCAAATATTCAGTTAAGGAGTGTTACGGTTGTATCACTTGCAAAACAGTGATCAAGTGAAATTAGTTTTTACCTACGTGGTAAAAGTTTTTCTAATGGACGCCTCAAAGAAATTATATACATTTCTTGTTTAACTGCTACAGTTCTGGAGGGAGCGTCCACATATTGTATTACAAAAGGAATTGCAATCTAAGGCCTCCATGGACTAAACCATTTTTGGAACAAATATGACGCAAAAGGCATTTTCTTCTTGCTCCTCTTGGTGTCAATAAATAAAAGGTCCTTTGCTTACAATTTTGTCCCAGGTGTGTCTCCTTACAATTCTGGTAGTGTCCGCAGGAGGAGTTACATGATGCACAGATTATAACAAATTGTTAATAAGAATCTAGTGGAACTTTCTTGCTTCCAACGATCTTTAGTGCGGAGCGTGAAAACACGTTTTTCTCTGCATTGATACTTTAGGGCTTATTAATTAAACTACGATAGTGCTGATCGGGGCACTATCACGGAAATGCTCATTGGCTTCTGCATTTTCTGCAGTTTAATGAATAACCCACATAGATTTGTAGCCCTGTAGTTGTAGGACTAATAATGAATGTAAGGGGTTAACAACCTTAATGGGTTAACCAGTTGGAATCACTCTGGTATTGCCCCTCTCCAACATGTGATGTAGGGTGACTGTACAGAAAGGATTGCCACCCCCCCAGGATGTCTTGTGTATTATGTATTTATGCATGTCTTTATTTATATAGCGCCATTAATGTACATAGCGCTTCACAGTAGTAATACACGTGACAATCATATAAATAACAAATAATACAAGTAACACATAATGGGAAGAAGTGCTTCAGACATAACAGTAACATTTTGGAAAGGGAGTCCCTGCTCCAAAGAGCTAACAATCTAATAGGTTGGTAGGAAGGATGTATGATGTCACCACCATAGGGAGATACAAGGGTATATACCAGCTCTGCCTGATGTTCTAGAAGCAGGTTTCTTGGAGTTCTATAGGAGGCCTTACGTGAGTCTTGTAAATATGTTTAAGTGAACAGATATGTATTTTAAGAGTGTCCTGTCCCTGTTTATTATGTTCAGTTAAGGAACATGTCCTATAAAGTTAGCACCTATAGTAATGGCCCAAGAACTTTCGCCTTTGGGAAGAGGTGTGAGCATGTGCTCAGCAGGAGTTCTCGGAGTTGTGGCTCAGGAGCATAATAGGGTCAACCCAAGCGGCGGCTCCTTAGTAAACTCTTGATCCAATATGCATGCATGAGGTATGCAGTACACTGTAATCTGATACTGATCCCAGTTTGAGATGATGCATTATTGACTCTATGCAGGAGATTGCCAATCTAACCAATACTAATAGATATAAGCATGAGTACTTCCGCAGCATGGGAGTGAGAGCTAGCAGGGGAAGAAGCACAGAGTAACTTTATGATTTGCCACCAGTTTATATGTCTGACTTAAAGTCTGTCTGTTATATGGTGAGCAATATAAATAGATTTGAATAAAGCTCTTGTTTGTACTATAAAAGTTCCTGGTGCCCATCATTATCCTATCTGCATATCCACGCCCAGCATGCCCTGACCCAGCACCTTGTACAGGTGTGAGAGATTCAGCCCAGCCTGCACGGACCCAGCACCTTGTACAGGTATGAGAGATTCAGCCCAGCCTGCACGGACCCAGCACCTTTTAAAGTATGAGAGATTCAGCCCAGGACTGCACAGACCAAGCACTTGCTACAGGTGTGAGAGACGGACTGAGCCCAGCCTGCAATGACCCAGCACCTGTACAGGTGTGAGAGATGAGCCCAGCGCACGGACCCAAGCACTGTAAAGGTGTGAAGAGATTCAGCCGCATGCAAGGGACCCAGCACATTGTACGGTGTGAGCGTTCACGCCAGCCTGACGGACCCAGCACTGTACAGGTATGAGAGATTCAGCCCAGCCGCCACGGACCCAGGAACTTGTACAGGATATAGAGCTTCAGCCCAGTATGACGGACCTATCACCGTGTACAGGTATGAGAGACTGAGACAGCCTGAGGACTCAGACCTTGTACGGTTATGAGAGATTCAGCTCAGCCTGCACGGACCCAGCACATTGACAGGTTTTGATAGAATGAGCCAGGACTGACGGACCAGCACCTTGTTACAGGTATGAGCGATTCCAGTCAGCCTGCACGGACCCAGCCACACTTGTAAAGGTTTATGAGAGATTCAGCTCAGCCTGCACGGACAAGCACCTTGAACAGGTATGATGAGACTGAGCACAGCATGCACGGACCCAGCCACCTTGTACAGGTATGAGAGATTAGCCACAGCTGCACGGAACCCCAACAAACCCGTTGTCATATTTTTGAGAGATTCAGCCCAGCCGACCGAGGGACTCATCAATTTGTCAGGGTGTGAGAGGAGACTGGACATTGCACAGTATGTACAGTATATAGTTCAACATCATGCACAATCCTTACGAGCGGGGCCAGGAGGGTTACAGATTAATTATACTACACATTTACCTATGCCAGATTGAAAGGCCTAAAATATTTATAATACCATTAATTTGATGGAGTTTCGACATATAAGTCAGACTGGTATTGTTCAAATAATAATTATAAGGCTGTAATGGATGCAACCAATGTGTAATTGCAACACCAACATTGATACTCTGCTATGGCAAGTCTCTTCCTGTTTGTACGAATGTAAGAACACTTTTGAAATCATTTATAATTTTTCCTTTCTGCGTACCAACAGTTTACTTCTCTCCATTAGTATCAATGGTTTTGGGATTTTCATTACTAGGCATATAGCAATTTCTTCTGCATTTTTGGTATCTGCAGCTAACAAGGTGAAGGTTCAATACAATCAATAGCTACAGGAAACTGATAGGAATATTGGAAATCTAACTACTATCATATTCAGCTAGCATTGCTTAGATTTGGCTGTGAACGGTTGTACACTTTTGTTATGAAAATTGTTATCTATAAACCCTTGGTGTGAAAGTATGAGCTGCATATGTAAACTTAAGTAACCCTCCCCGCACAGGCTTTTAGGGAGTTATTACATTGGTGTCTGTATTAATTGTTTACTCAGAACTGCGATTACATTATTCGTGCAGGTAGCTGGTAACAAACCATGACTAGCGACCAGGGAACTTATATTCAATCACGCAGCTTTAATTTCCTTTAGACACAGTCTTTTCCGCCCCCCCCCCCCCCCCTAGTTTGTTTATACAGTTGCATCTTGTAATATCCAAATGGCATGTTCTTGTGGCTTAACTGTGTGTATGGCTTCCCTAGCTGTCCCCTCATTCTAAGCCGCTAGGAAATGTGCTAGGGTTTATAATGGTCTAGTTGACATATTAGAGTCCCTCTTTGCCACTAGTGCTGGAGTGCTCTATGTCACAGGGCCCCTGGCGGCCTAGTTACTTATATGATCAGCCTCGACCCGTCTTGGGGCAAGCCGCCACCCAAATGGCCTTCTAGATTGAAAGCCAGCTACGGACCCTACGCGATGAGTGTGTTCTGGCTCAATAATACCCAGCAGGTTGTGGCTTGGGTAGCCAACTCTGGATATAGGTTGTCTCTCTGTCAACCTTGAAAGTATACAGGATCATATCTGTCGACACTATCTGCAAGGGTACTCCTGCCTAACAGAGAAAGCAATAAGAGGGAATCCTTATCCATTCCTAATATAGGAACCATTATACATATAAAAGTAAGATCCCTCTCTTCAACACCTCCTGGATCTGAGTACCTGAAGCATCCTCTTACTATACACGCTTAGTCTGATGACACTGTCCACAGTCAGGAAAGGGGGTGAGGCTTAACTTGCTGTTTGACCCCAGCACGCATGTGATGGGGAAGTGGCGTTATTCTGTGTGCGCCCATGCATTAACCCCTTTAGTAATCTCAAAGGGGGGGGGGGTTACACATAAATATAGACACAAAAAGAAGGTGCTTGAGATATGTATCAAGGCAATGTTGGCACAATCATCCTGCACCTAGCATCAAAGAATTTAACTCCAATTTTGGTCATGTCTGCCCCAGCATGCATCTTGGGGATCAGTAGGATAGGATTTGGGGAGTGGGAGATTATAGGTGCACAGATATAATGAGATCATCACATTCTGTCTCTGCCCCAGCATGCATCTTGGGGGGAGTCAGTAGGAGGAGTTGGGGGGAGTTACATGGTGCACAGATTATAATGAGATGCATCACATTCTGCGTCTCTGCCCCAACTTACACCTTGAGTGGGAGTCAGTAGGAGGAGCTGGGGAAGAGATACATGGTGCACAAATTATAATGAGATGTATCGCATTCTGCGTCTTTCTGCACTATTCCTTTTTACTATACTATTACAGTATTTGTCCCCTAAAATCCGCCTTTTCTGAAGTGGTGTAAGATAAAAATTGTGCCTCAGGTATGTGAAACTGCAGCTCTGCTTCAAAAAACATCTGTATTCCAAATTATTATTGTAGATAATATAACCATTTGTGAAGGCATAGCCATGCAGCATGGTACTTACAGTAAATGGGGTATCATTTTTATATTACTCCATCAATTGAGTTTATGTGATACTGCAAAAATATGGATTAAAACACTAATTAGAACTGTTCTGAATATGGATTTGCATATGAATTTAAAACTAAGTATCATAATATATGCTTTGCTATCGGATCATTCAAAGCACTAATGTAGGGTGTAGGATAATCAGTACATTCATTATTATTTTTAATCAAGGTTGAAAAATGGTTTGTCAAATATGGAAAACCCAAGGAAAATAAATAGATTAATAAATACAGCAGCTAAGGCAATGTTTTTTAACAGTGGTTCCTAGGGCATCCCTAAAGGGTCCCCTGCAATTTCTAGGTTATTTGAAAATTGTACCAAATACAGAACAATTTACAATGCATCTGATCTCAGTCACGCTATTAGAGAGCGTTGGGGTTCCTTACACTGCATCTTATCTCAGACGCGCTATTAGAGAGGGTTGGGGCTCCTTACAATGCATCTTATCTCAGACGTGCTATTAGAGAGGGTTGTGGTTCCTTACAATGCATCTTATCTCAGATGCTATTAGAGAGGGTTGGGGTTCCATACACTGCATCTTATCTCAGACGCGCTATTAGAGAGGGTTGGGGTTCCTTACAATGCATCTGATCTCAGACGTGCTATTAGAGAGAGTTGGGGTTCCTTACAATGCATCTGATCTCAGACGCGCTATTTGAGAGAGTTGGGGTTCCTCACAATGCATCTGATCTCAGACACACTATTAGAGAGGGTTGGGGCTACTTACAGTGCATCTGATCACAGACGCGCTATTAGAGAGGGTTGGGGTTCCTTACAATGCATCTTATCTCAGATGCTATTAGAGAGGGTTGGGGTTCCTTACAATGCATCTGATCTCAGACGCGCTATTAGAGAGGGTTGGGGTTCCTTACAATGCATCTGATCACAAACACGCTATTAGAATAATACATTAAAAATGTATAATGCATCATTATTTCCCAAAAAAACTTTCAAACCACGTAAATAAATAAATGAGATATAACTGTTTCAAAAGAGGCTTGGTTCCCGAAAAACTAATTTATTATTCTTCTTGGCTATTCTCTATCCAATATAGAATTATAATATGAATATTGCAATTACTAGTGTGTGTGCAGATCATTTTTCTTGATGATTATTTTCATCCTGCATCAATATAAAATCGCAGAAATTATTTATTAGCACCATTCTTTTTCCTGCTGAAGGTTAATTTTGCAGAAAATTCAAAAGACTTGATTAGTTTGTGATAGAAACAATGAGATGTATAGCTGATTGTCATTCCCCTTTTAAGCTATAATGATTACTGGGCACTTTGCCTATGGTTCAGACCAGGGGTGCTCAACGCCAGTCCTCAAGCCCTCCCAACAGGTCAGGTTTTCAGGATATCCCAGCTTCAGCACAGGTGGCACAATCAGAGGCTCAGTCAGACAAAGAGCCTCTGATTGAGCCACCTGTGCTGAGGCGGGGATTGATTGAGCCACCTGTGCTGAAGCAAGGATATCTTGAAAGCCTAACCTGCTGACGGGTGGAAGTGGCTTGAGGACTGGTGTTGAGCACCCCGGCTCAGCCTTAATGCGAGGAAACAAGCTTCAATCCCCCTGATTTGGGTTGCATATTGAAAGGCAAGTTTCACTCTGAAAAACATTGCATGTAATTGTGGCAGAATGAGCGTGTGACATCGGCCTGGGATTTTACAGCCAACATACTGTACATAAATTATTTTCAGGCACATGTGCTAGATGCAAGATAATTCCTCATCACTCATTGGCTTGCATTGGATGGAAGGTTTTTTTTCAGTGAGAAAGTAGAAAGATTCAACATTTTTCATAGAATAATGAGAGAGTATCCCTCAGCGGTAGGGAGAGTTGGCCTCTGTGATCAGATAATTGAGCCCACTGTATGCAAGACGCATGCAATCTACATCAGTAGTCAAGGGCCACCAACAGGTCAGGATATCCCTGCTTCTGCAGAGGTGGCTCAATCAGTGGTCACCTGTGCTGAAGCAGGGATATCCTGAAAACCTGACCTGTTGGTGGACCTTGAGGACTGGAGTTTCCCACCCTTGCCCTATAGGGCATTTTGTATCAAGGCAAAAGCGATGCAATGCTGGTGCAAAAAAATCTGCACCGTTATGCATCAAATGAGAGAAAAATAATCTAATTGTTATCAATAGGCTATTTTCCATAATACATATGATGCAATACTTTTGCTCTAGAATTGCTCCACTTTTGCCTTGATACACATGCCCCTGTATTTCAGCGCCAAATCTGAAATTAACTTGTTGATCAAGTTCCATAGATGTGACCCAAGGTTATTATCTAGCAAGAGAAGGATTACACCAGCACAGACTAACAAACTCAATGGGAGGAGCGGCTCAGTGAGTAACCACATGGATTTTTGATAACAATGACACTGAGTTTGAAGCAGGGTTCAATTCCTGGTGTCAGCACCTTGTGGCCTTGATCAAGACACGTTATCTTACTGGGGCCTCAGGCACCAACATCATAGATTGTAAACGGGGAAAAAAAATCCCAGAATTGTGAAGGTTTTTGAGTCCCATTGGGAGAAAAGCACTATATGAAATAAAGTTGTTGTTATTATAACTTATTATCATAATGGCGAAATGCAAGGAAAATGGTTGATCCTATCGTCGTACTTCAAAAATTATTCCCAAGACCTTAACAGCAGAGATGTGCGAACACCTTCCAGTTTATTTTTACGCTTTTACGCATGTTCATGAACAATTACAGTCCTGTGGAGTTTGCATTTTCGAACAATAGGTACTGCTGCACACCCAAAATAAGTAACGGAAAAATACTTGCAATGACCGGTAATTCTGGTTCAGGGAAACCTGTCTAAAAAAATCCTATACTTCAGCAAGAATAGATGATCCAGGGCACTGCGGATTTTCCGAAGAATTTATTGTGTCAGGACAGTGCTGTTCTGACACAATAAATCTTTTGGAAAATCTGCAGTGCCCTGGATCATCTATTCTTACTTGAGTTTGCATTTTCCCCAGTGTAATATCTACATTTCTTATTTTATCAAGGGATGGTCATTATTGATTGTTAATGGCCATTCACACTATATAATTCAATTCCCGGTGTCACCTCCATGACTTTGGGCAAGACTTTATCTCACTGTACCCCAGGCACCAAAATCATAGATTGTAAGCTCATCTGGTCAGGGACTGTTTGTAAAAATCCCATGTCTTATACAGTAATTGTGAAGCGCTTTCAGTCCTATTGGGAGAAACTAACTAATATGAAAAACAAAAACAAAAAAACACTAGGAACCTGGTTCAATTCCCGGTGTATGCTCCTTGTGACCTTGGGCAAGTCACTTTATCTCCCTGTGCCTCAGGCACCAAAATCATAGATTTTAAGATAATCTGGGCAGGGACTGTGTGTGTAAAAAAATCGTGTAATTGTGACGCG
The DNA here is from genome assembly GCA_036426205.1 of Ascaphus truei. Lineage (NCBI taxonomy): Eukaryota > Metazoa > Chordata > Amphibia > Anura > Ascaphidae > Ascaphus > Ascaphus truei. The sequence continues at coordinate 2,824,344 of CM071578.1, read as the reverse complement.
CTTTGTGTCCCATTGGGAGAAAAGCGCTTTATGAAATAAAGTCATTATTTTCATTAAGATTGTACTTCAATGGGGCAGTTACATATTTAATTGAACAGAGGTTTTGAGGATTAGTCTATAAAGAGCTATTATACTCATCCAACAAATCAGTTGGATTGGAATCACATTCATAGCTTAGATCTCCCAGACTGTTGAATAATGTAAGTCTCATCACTATATAACACTGGTTTCTCTAAATTCACCCATTGTAGACAATAAGCAGCTCACGTCTCTTCTTTTCATTACTTGCCAATTATTCTGGACACAACATTGCTTATTTACCAAACAGATAACATTGTTATACTTGTATTTGTCTGTTTCCTCCTATAACTCCTTCTGCATAGTCATTTATGTCCCCTGGTTTGAGAGTGAATGCATTTTAATATGAAATATTATTGTGTATCCTCATCGCTAACATAGTGGAATTGTGACCACCTGGTAGAAGTGCCCTCTCGAGAGATTACCATTGTACAGCGTTAAATATGTTCTATTTTGACATAAGAAATAGGTTACCAACAATTTAACGTGTATCTTTTTGACAATAATTGGCGCATTGTGCGTTCAAGATTAAAGGTTTGAAAAAACGTTTGTTCTTTTGGACCGTAGGCACAAAATGCCACTGATCTTTGAAAAACTTGTAAAGTGCTATCACTTATTAAGTATCCTCTAGAACATCAAGTTCTTATACGCAATGCTAATTCACCGTTCTTATCTGTTGAATATACTCTCTTATCTCTTTCCTCATTTTGTTGGTTAGATTCTGGCAATAGATGCAAAAATGGAGCATTGCATTTCAAAGATTAAGGTAGCCAGTATATATCAATGAATAAGTATCGTGGAGGTTTGGTGATACTGTATGATATACAGACCGTGCACAGCACTACTTTTTTGTTTAGAATTAAAGTATGCAACGACATTTTAATTTAGAATCGATCAGTTGTTCTTTATTTTATTGAAAGAAAATAGTTTTTTTTTTAAAATGACTATCTCCTGTTGTGGTCTGAGACCATTAGCATTGTACACAACTTGTTCCAAACGAGCATTGCCCTAATGTTTAATAGGTTTAACATTTCTGTACGTTATAATGAGTATCTCTACTTTTTTAAGACAGTTTGACTGCTGACTATTCATGTTCATGAGTCTTTCACTGCTGCTTTGCATTTATTGCAGTGCCTCCTAGAACCATATACTGTACCAAGATCATTTCTTCATATCCTTAAATCATTTCATCCTCTTTCTTTTATTCCCAGACACATCTATTACCTACCAAATGCAGTGGTTTTAAAAATGGGTCATAAATCCTTGATTGAAACATTACTACGGTTTCCTTTACCAACAATGACCTCCTCGTCTTCCTCTGTTAAGCGCTGAAAGTGTGTATTTTCACAAACACTTAGGGGGTTATTTATTGAACTGCGATAGTGCCTTTAAAGTCAATAGTAGTTTCTGTGCAATGATGCCTCAATTGACACTATCACAGTTTATTAAACAACTACTCAAACAATTATATCATGTTATAAGTAAGAGTATGATGTTTTTTTTTTAAGGGGGTTCTGTGTTTTGAGCCCTACTGCTCAAAAAATGTAGGGACATAGAATTATTGGTCCATTTTTATTGTCATGGAGCTGGAGGATCAACTCAATGGTGGTTCAATAAATGACATATATTTCTATGTTCTGGAAATTGTTTGATTTTTTTTGTCAGCATAAAGTCCCCCCGGGAAGATTAAATGGATTGAGCATTTTATGACCAACTCAGCCCTAATTGCATCAATAATGCACACCTCTTTTAATTATGTGCTCGTGTGACAGATCAGAAGGCAGTATGTGTGTGACATAGAAATAAAAATTAAACCAATGTCCATTAATGGTGATGGCACATTTTGATGACATCACAAACATCTGGAACTCACAGCAGTTTGAGCGGGGATTGATTCATGGATGATGCTGTTTGCTTAATTTTTTTGGTACCATATTAATTATTAAACTACTGTTCAAGAAATTAAAAAAAACATGAAAAACAGAAGCGCAATTTATTGTTTTGGGCGGCGTTATAGATTTTTGGTGTTTGATTGTTGTTGTGGGGTGAAGGAGTTTAAAACAAATATTTTGGAAACTTTGCCTTTGCTTGTGGCCTGTGTGTTGAATTTGACGTACTAAACACCTTCACAATAACAACAAAACACATTTCCAAAGGGACAATCCCTGCTAGAACCATAGTGAACTAATTCCAGTGACGTGTTTAAGAGATCTCATCGGGGTAACTGATACCCTTTTTACCCAAATCTTACACGTCAAAGTATTTTAAGGTATTATTTAAAGTGAGATTTGAGAGGGGTTTGATTTCCTTCTGTGTGATGTCACTGTGTGATGATGTCACTCTGTGATCAGTAAGTGCTTGTACAGCCAGGGTCCCCACCTCCCTTATCTTTATTGGTTGTCTGATAAGGACAGGAGGGGATAAGGGGAAAGAAAACACCTGCGTGACAAACACTTCTCAGTCCAGAGGCCCCTAATACATTCAACTGGTCGATTTTGTGGGGCTGCACCTTTAAAAGTCCGGCTCTGTGATACAGGGAAGCATTTATCAGCATCTGGCTGATAACCCTATTAACCCTTTGAGCGCTGGAGGGGCAGCGGCACCTGGCTGAAATGTAATGAGTATAAAGCTTTAAAAGTGAGGGGAGTGAAAAAAGTGAGGGGGAAAATTGAGTGTGTGATACAGGATTTGATAGGAAGCCAGGAGAGGGATTTCAGGAGGTGCGGAGGCAGATTTAGGAAAGAGCAGAGCGATTCTGGAAGCAACGTTTAGGATAGATTGTAGGGGAGACAGGTGAGAGGCAGGAAGGCCGGACAGCAGGAGGTTACAGTAGTCGAGACGGGAGAGAATGAGGGCCTGTGTCAGAGTTTTAGCAGTCGCGCAACAGAGGAAAGGGCAAATCTTTGTAATATTGCGGAGGGAAAAAACACAGGTTTTAGCTACCTTTTGAATTTGAGAGGCGAATGTGAGAAAGGAGTCGAGTGTGGCCCCTAGACAGCGTGATTGTAATACTGGTTGAATGATAGTATTGCCAACAGTAAGTGGAAGGAGGTAGCTGCTACACTATACTTTGGTTATACTATATAACCAAAGATGGTTATCTAAAGGAATATGGGAGTTGAAATGGTAAATGCAGATGAGACGATTGGGTGAGCACAAAAATGCTCACCTGTGATTCCAGCAGCCATGTACTGAACTTCATAATGTATTCGCTTCAGGTCCAGTAGTATGTGCCAGAGCAGGAGGAGAAAGGGTGAGTGACCATATCATGCCATCTTGTTGTTAATGCTATTTAACTAATCTGATTAGCACCATCTCACACTCTGCATATCATACATTTGTTTGCTAGAAATGGGGCCACTATATTCAAGTTGTGAATTTAGTTTTAGACCAGTTTCCAAACCAACATGTTTTCTGTTGGTGAACTATAGTAAAGCCTCTTTAGTCATGCATAGTTTAATATGTATTGTGTTTTTAGGACATCACCTGTAATTTACTTTTACTTAAATTTTACCAGGACCCAACTAAGGCAAATTTGGGGTAATACGATAACAAAAAAAGGGAATTTTTTTTATTGACATTTGCAGACAGTCTAATAACATATAATATAACTACAGTATTTCTGCCACTAAAATGCATTATGGTCAATGGAATTCTGCAAAGAGAAGTTCAAAATGTTAGTGTTAATATAGTAGATTCAATTGAGACAGTTTCATATCTACAATGCATCACTGCTCTTATGGCCAGACGTCTATTAGACAGAATGCATTTCTTAACCTTATATTAACTTGCTGCCACAGGGATGAGGAATGTAGCCTAACCTACTCTGTCCACCCCCTGCAGTATGTGTCCTTAACCATTGTAATATAGTTTTGTCTGCAGACAGGTCCCAGGGTTATGTTCTGCCCTTTATGCAAACACTATTAAGGACACCCTTTTCCTCCCCCCAAAAATGTCCCCAAATCTCCCCCTCCCCATCTAGGTAGGAAGCAAGAGGTCTCCAGAACTGAATTACATTTATTTCAGCTCTGTGGACCCCCTGCTTCCTGAGATACTTACCTCCGAAGGGGGGTGCCGGCATCTCTTGCTCAGTTTTAAATGTCCAAGCACATGGGCCAATAGGAAGCCATGACATCATAGACGGCTTCCTATTGGCCCAAGTGATTGGGGGCTTTAAAGCTGAGCAGGAAATACCAGCACCCCATACAGAGGTCATTATCTCAGGAAGCAGGGGGTCCCCGGAGCTGAAATTAATGCGATTGAGCTCCAGAGATCCCCTGCCTCAATCCCACATCTATTAAACGAAAAAAGAAAGCAGGATTGCTGCTACACTTTCCCTCTTGCCACACCCTGAGACATGCCACCCTTAGTCGGCGCCTTAACTGCTTACTGCTTAGGGACAGGCCTGCTTGTCTGCATTTTCAGCATTACACTATTGGTGATAGGGAATGCCTGGCTCTAAGTAGTTGTGTTTATATTGAACCCATGCAAAGTATCGCAGTGTGTACACAGTTCTGTATTTATTATAAAAAAAAAAATATGTGAACAGAATTTAGGCTCTTGGAAAGTGACAAAGGTTTATAACTAGGAATTGTGGTTTACCACGACTTGCTTCCGTACAAACTGTAGCACAATGCACAATGCTGATAGATGATATCATACTTTTAATACTACTCAAATAAATAACCCATAATTTATAACCTACAACCAATCAATGCTACTCAGTTCAAAGATAGATTTCATTATATGGTATCTTTTGAAATTGAAGGCACTACTCTCTTGAACCCTGTATCTTTGTGTTAGTTTCCATTGCTACGAGACTAAAGTCTTAATTCTAGGAATGGAATAACATAGCTGCCGTTGATTACCATATTATTGGATACCAATAAAGACAGATGAAAAAGGGAAAAAAAAAGGGGGGATCAGTCACTACTCATTTTATTGATGAAAAAAGTGTTGGGTTGAGGGAATAAGGCTGCAACAAATGATGAGCTGCTCTTTCGGCTTTGATACCTGGACCATTGAAGCGTGGGTTGCTCCAAACCATTGCCTCTTCAGCTGGGAATAGGTTACAATCCCTGTTTCTTGGCCAGTGAGCCTATCCTTGTTATTCATTAATGCAACAGTGAGCAGTGGCAGGATAACTTCTGCATCTGTTTCATTAAAAGAGATCTCTCCAACAGAAAGTGCTTAATGAGAATCCATACCCAGAATGTCATTATTACACTAAATAACATGGGCATTTGTTATACTGGATGTCGACTACATTTATTGCCTTGGAAACACCTTCCAACATACGTTCTACGGCTTTGCGGATTTTCCTTTCTGTGAGTCTACAGGAAATATTACAGTATCTCAAATTGGTACACATGTCCCTTATGAATAAGATCAGTTCAAACACCTACAGGAGCTCTGCCATGGACACTATTTACTGATACCATGCTATTTGTCTGCACTTATAAAAACTTTCATCTTATCTCATCCAGCACACATCCCACTTGTAGTGGCAGATTGAAAATGACTTGGTATTTTATTTTGTGCAATTCAGCAGAAAACCAATACATTTAAAGATAGCTCTGCACATATTTTTGTAATGGAAGAAATAATTTTAATGAAGAATGTAGCCCTATTGAAACCATGACAGTTATAAAGTCATTAACTCATACACTGGAAGGGCATGCATTGGTTTGCTGGACACTATAAACGCCAAATAAGTTACTGTATACACGACATATAGCTATTTCTCTTCTCTAATGTAATTTAAGAGAAGAACTATGTTGATTTTACCAGTGGCTGAGGTGTGATTTTAAGTCAATTGTATGAGAAAAACACCTCTCCCTTTCTGTTCATGTAGTATAGCTATGGATAAGCCACAATAACTTTTACAAACAATGTTCAATGAGGTACAGTATGCCCCCATATCAATGATATCAACAAGATAAGGAGGGAAACATGTTTTTAGAGCAACATTGGGCTCTAAAGCCGAAGGGTGGGAAGGTTGGGGGAAATGTGATGAAGTGGAAATCATGGTGAATGCATGGTAGAGCCTCTCAACAGATTGGGTAGATATGAATACAGTAAAGGAATGTAAAACCGCTTGGTATAGACAACGAGAGAATCCTAAATATAAAAAGACACAGGATCTAATTATTTCTGCGGATTCACAAAAGGGAAATGGGCAATCTAGTTCTGCTGCCAAGTTTTAGGATTCTTTGTTCAAAAAGACTATTTTATGGTTCCCATCATTGGATTTAAGTTATGTGCAGCTTTGCTTTTGCTCAATGTAAATAATGGGGTTATTTGTCATTTCAACAAATCTAAATGAAACCCTGGCAAACATATACTGGAGATAAGATAACCCTGAAGTGTGGAGGAACACATCTGGTATTAGGTCACTTACTGTAGGCCAGAGGGGTTGAGGAAGACATACTATAGCAGATTTTTTTCTCTCACTTAACACTTAAACACAAGGGGGTCATGCACAAATCTTCTAAAATCATACCCTAACTAATGCAAACTTGTTACTGAAGATTCTTGTGTTTGACAAAGATCTCTGGTTGTGTATCATAGGCCCGGTGTACTTGATATATCCCAATATGTGTGCCTATAACACCTCTTTAATTTATCCAACTGTGCCATATAACCAACCCCAAAATTCCACAATAACCAAAGCAAGGCAAAATAATGGATACACTGATGCCAAGACATGCCTCAAACATGTTCAAAATGCTTCCAATTTAGGTGCAAAAACACCAATTTTTGAACTTTATTCATAGCCACCAAGATGTTTTCTATAACATGTATCCATTTAACTACTTTGCTTCTACATGAGTACATAACACACCTCTTAGCAATAATATTTTTTCTTGTAACTATTGCTGGTCGCTGTGGCAGTAACGGGTTACATTTTTTTAATAAAGTCTTCCATTAGGATATTGTATAATGACGAGATCTTTAGCAGAAACAAGTTATCATTCCTGGCAGATGGGACCTGGCATAACCTGCTGTTAGTAATTTTCTCGAGATTTAGGAGTTGTTTTCCTGAATCCTGTAACAAAGCGTTAATAACTACATCATTCAGACAAGGCTGAATTTCAACCTTTGTGTGTCAAATAATCAATACACCATTGAACACTAGCATTCAAATCAAAGGCAGCTGAGAGCATGCTAGCTGTGTATTTTATATGAGATTGCTTAAGTTATCACTATATCTCTGGGAAACATATCAAGGATAGTTTATATTTCTTAACTCATCTCCATAATCTCTTACAGAGCACAGAGGCAGAAAATTGAACACAGTAAAGAGTGTGCTTGATTTTTAATCTCCACGTTATGTCTCTTGGAGAAATTCATTTAGAACACTCATTTGTTTGAATATTTATTTAAATACACTATTGCATAGTAAAGCACTTGGGTTCAGACAGTTTGTTTCCCTGCCATGAAAAAAACACCCACTTGTCAATTTAGAAATGGACTCAATAAACAAAAATAACTGGTACCCACAAATATATTGTTTGCTACTGTACCATACCAGTTCTATTTTTCAGCTAGTAACTTTAAAAGAAAAAATATTATTTTTATATATATATATATAGATAGATATATATCTATAGATATATATAGATATATATAGATATATATCTATATATATATATCTAATTTGATTTCATCACTTAGCTTGTTAATCAAATTAAAGCACATTTCAAATGAACTATCAGAAATCTAAGCCATTGAATGTACCTTGATGCATAATTAAGGCGTAAAGGTGAATATATATATTTTTAAAAATACATGGTTAAATGCGCAGTTTAGATCTGTACATACAATATGATTACTGAAAAATGAATATGAATGACTCCCCCTAAGAGCTTACAATTTATTTCTTGCAGCAGTAGCACAATTGACCTGCACAAGGTCAAGAGAATCTGGCATTAGGTTTCAAATCATCCTCTCTCACTTCAATGGCCAGAGCCTTAACCACAAGGCAACCTCGCCTCCCACATACAGTACAATAAATACGTATCTGAGCTTTAAAATGCAGATGGTTTCTGCAGACAGAAACCACAGCAGAAAGAGTTAGACCATTTCTATGGCTCAGTGGTTGCCATAGCTGGATATTTGCTTTTGTGACAATGTCTGAGTAATGTACAGTATCCCCCTTTTACCAAGGTGGAAAAGCAGCATTGGAAAAAAAAACCAACAGTTTATCAACACATACTCACCAGGTAATCCTAAGCAAAGCAGGAGGCTGTAGTATATAACAGGTACATATCCCAAGCCACAGCCATGCTTGTGAGAAAGAACAGAGCTGTTGTAGATGTGATTGTGCTCCATTTACTTGCTTTTCTCAGCTGCTGGAATCTGTTTCTTCAAAGCATAAGTGAAAGAGAGAGAAAGAAAGATGCTAGCCCCCCTCTTAAGAGAGATGTGTATCCAGGAGCAGCTTTGTCCTTTAGAGCATCCCTGCATCCCAGGACTCCCTCCACCTGCTGCTCACTGTAATAATTAAGAGAAAGTGCAGTGCTGCCACTGCTTGCTGCATGCCTTGCTCACAGGAGAAAAGAGCTGAGCTGTCCTTGTGAAGACCAATTTATAACATGAAATGTGGATGAGTGAGCAGTTATTTGCATTGGTTGGGAACACCGCTGGGGGAGAATAGTGAAGGTGTTGTACAAAGGAGTACAAAGGGAAGAGGCTATTGTCACATCCCCTCCTCTATCACTTCCAAAAAAAGAAGGTACATTGGTGACACTAAATTGTTCATTCAATCACTTCCGTCACTGATCACTGAGCAACATGACAATATAATTTATTCATGTGACCATTACAGTTATGAAGATGCGGGGAGGAGGAGAACAGGACACCGACCCGGGAGGGCGAGGAGGGGGGGCGCGGGGACAAGGACAAAACACACAGGGTAGTAGAGAGAGAGTAGAGAGATAGAGGAGTATAGAGAGAGAGAGACGAGAGAGAGAGAGAGAGAGAGAGAGAGAGAGAGAGCGGAGAGATGATAATATTATCCTATTTAATATATATTATATATATATAATTACACACACGTATATAGTACTGCAGATCCTTTAAGGAGTTCAGAAAGTAATAATTTCCACCTTTCCATCAGTACAGGGATAAACACCAATTCACACTAGGAATGCCATGTCTGTAACTAGGAAACAGATCCAATTTATGGAGATGAAATTAAAATCTTTTTACGAGGCAGTCACTATAACGTGTCTCCCTGAAGAAGCAGTTGGTATGCAGATGACTTTATTATGGGTTTCACCAAGTCTGATTTATTTGTTACACAGATGCTTAGCTTACCTTGAGAGTCTTTGTTCTTACCTGCAATGCCCCTTTGTGGCACAGGGATTCTGTTGAGTCAGACTCAGAATGCCAGAAGCAGATGAAGTATTTCTCTTAAAAGTCACAAAGCCTTTACTGTAACTCTTAACTACTGACCAAAAGAACCAATAAAATCATTGCAATATCGCCTCTATGTAACATTAATGTTTAATGGATTTTAATGCCATATTCCCTTGCAACAATTTGCGCAATGGCTCAGACAAACTAAAAGCAAACAAATAGGATAGGATATGATTATTCAAGTGATTTTCATAGATTCTGCGATTCGTTAGGTGAAACATTAAGGAATTAAGAATGGTATTGAGTTACAGTACAGTACATCATCCTGGCAGTATCTCAAAGATAAACAGTTAAAGCATGAAGCATATTGGAAAGGATGTTTGAATTTGGCCACATAAAAGCAGTACACCTTCATATGTGTAACAGTACAAACAAGACTAGAGGCGATATTTAGTAAGCATTGTCATACTGTAAGACCTCACAGCCTAGTGACTCTTCTATGGCTTTACTTGAGCTCTTACAAATGATTTCTGCTTTGCTTAATATTCTGGTTCAAACATCTGTCTTAGTTTAGTTATTTTTCTGCCACTCAATTGCAAGCCAACCTAGAGATGGAAAAGCATGAAGAATATATTGGGCTCTATGTATCAAAGTTAAAATGTAGGGGGAATGTCGTTATTTTGTTGTAACACGCACTGAAAAAGCCGCGCCAGGCAGCGCCGCGGTGTTAATCTTCGTTGCACTATTTTCTGGTAGGTCAGTCTGCGACGAGATGTGGGATTTATGGAGCAAGTGGGAGGAGTTTGGGCGGGGGTACATTTGTATATTGTTTGGCGAAGGACTCGTGGCACGGCGAGCAAGGTGGTCGCCATGGCCTTCATGATCTTCTGGGGCGCCCCGCTCCCTCCTCCTGTCGGCACCGGGATCCAATTTAGGACCGCTTCTCACCCCAAGATGAGGTGTGTGTGTGTGTGGTTTTCTCCCGAGTGGCCCACCTCCTGTAGCGTCGTGTTGCCATGGTGACCGACATCAAATGATGCCTCGTTGCCATGACCAATATAAGTACCCTTAATTTTTTCCACAGAGGGGCCCCGCTGCCGGCGAGCCGCGTTTTGGCCCCGCAGACGCTAAGCCCGGCCTGGTCCCTGTATTAAGGCATATGCTGCTTGCTTTCATTTGTTGGTGGTTATCTGCATGGATTTCTCCATCACCTTAAAGGCGGCGTACGTCTGTTTTTTTCTTTAGCGCTGGACACTAGTGCAGGACGCGTCAAATTCTGCAATGGTAGAATTACACTTACTAAAAGACGCATGTTAGACTGAATAGACGCTAACCTTATGACGCAAATGCGTCTGCGCAGACCATTTTTTGTCACATAGACCCCATTGTTCTTCTCATTGAAGCACAGGAGCAGAAAAAAACCCCACTTTATTTAGTAAACCTCCACTAACACAACCAACTTCTAATTCTTTTCATTGGCCATTATTGTAGCCCCGCAGAGACACCGTTTCAACTCAATGCAAAATAAATCCAGTTACTGTATGACCATGTAAGCAATTCCCTTCCACACTATTATTTAAGTAGCTGGATTTTTCCATAGGCCATCTGTCACTTGTCACATGCAGTAGTGACTGTGATACCATTAGCTTAAATAAAATAAAAACAGCTACCTCTGCATGCATTACTACAGTACCATCAAATATGCTGTGTTATGCGCCCTGAACACTAATAACACCTTCATACTTGCCCCAGGAAAAAAAGCTCTCAGCTCAGCATCCTGCCTTGCAGCTCACGTCAATCTTTGCAATGTGCATTGGGGCTGGAGCTGCAATAATTACTTAATTTACTTGGATCTGGTAATGACTGAGGGTCTCAGACATAAGCAGAATACCAACACACCTGGTGTCAGTTTCCTCATTTGCTGCACACTGTATGTGGAGAGTTTTTGGCCCCCTTTTTTTTTTTTACCCACCATAACTTATATAACGTGTGGTTGAAACCTATCCTAGCTTCAATTGCCAAAGCCAACATAACCACAATGATCAGTGGCAGATTTCTCATTAGGCCCAGGCCTACGGGGGACAACATTTGGGGGCGGTAAAAAAATTCCTAATGGGAAAGCACTTGCTTACCTGTGCCAGCCGCCTCCGTTCAGCTGCCCTGCTTCTGCAAAAAAAACAATGAGCGGACTTCAAACGGCGTCTCGTTGCCATGGCAACCGTGCATTCACTACGACGCGATGCCATGTTACCATGGTAACGTGACGCCATGCGCCGTCATGTTGGTGACGTCGGCGGTGTAATTTTGACGCTGGATTGGGAAGGAGAAGCAGGGCGGCGGGCACAGGCAATCGCTGACCTTGATGATACCCAAAAGGTCAAAACAACTGTCTGTGGGTAGGTTTACTGGCTATGCAAAAAACCCAGGCGGTGCTGAAAAGCTGTGTAGTACGGCAGGTATAAGCTTATAGGAGTCCATTTCAAAAATGGATTTGAAGCAGAAGGTGACACTGTGTGCTCATTTGCATGTCATTTCCCAGAATCCCTTGCTGCACTGGAAGCACTGTATGCTATTAGATAATGGGGAGAGGCAGGGTTGCAGACCTGTCTGAGACGTGTGAATGTGCTCACAAGTGATTTTCTCATTTGTTCAGAAGAATGCATATTTCTCAGCTTTTACGGATCGTTAATGGTCATTCTAGTTTGTAGTTATTTGTCCTCTGCAATAATCAATGCCGTTTTGTTTAGTGAGTGATCACAGTATTGTGAAGCTGGCACTGTATTGTATTGTATGTCTTTATTCATACAATGCCATTAATGTACATAGCGCTTCACAGCAGTAATACATGTGACAATCTTATAAATAACAAATAATACAAATAACACATAAAGGGGAGAAGTGCTTCAGACATAAAAGTAACATTTAGGAAAAGGAGTCCCTGCCCCGAATAGCTTACAATCTAATTGGTTGGTAGGAAGAACGTACAGAGCCAGTAGGAGGGAGTTCTGGTAAGTGTGTCTGCAAGGGGCCAAGGTTAATGTATGAGGTGTTAATTATCAGCCTCGGAGCTACTCATATGCTGTTTTGAGGTGGGTCTTAAATGTGGATAGAGAGGGTGCAGGTCGGGTATTGAGGGGGAGGGCATTCCAGAGGTGTGGGGTAGCCAGTGAGAAAGGTTTAAGGTGAGAGAGGGCTTTGGATATAAAAGGGGTAGAGAGAAGACATCCTTGAGCAGAATGCAAGAGTCGGGATGGTGCATAGCGGGAAATTAGGGCTGAGATGTAAGGAGGAGCAGAAGAGTGTAAAGCTTGAAAAGTGAGGAGGAGAATTGAGTGTGTGGTACGGGATTTGATAGGAAGCCAGGAGAGGGATTTCAGCAGGGGAAACGCTGAGACAGATTTAGGAAAGAGTAAAGTAATTCTGGCAGCAGCATTTAGGATAGATTGTAGAGGACATGGGGACACTGCGAACATGATTTCTGTTGGCCAGTCCTTGTTTCTAACTGTAAACGTTGTACATTTGGGTTTGTAATAGTGTCTCCTAAAACAGGGCTGCTCAACTCTAGTCCTCAAGCCCCCATTCCCCCCCCCCCACCCCCCAACAGGACATGTTTTCAGGATAGACAGGTGGCTCATTAAGAGGCTCAGTCAAAGACTGGGCCACCTGTGCTGAAGCAGGGATATCTTAAAAACTTGGCCTGTTACAGGGGTGGGGGGGGGGGGGGACATGAGGACAGGAGTTGAGCACGCCTGTCCTAAGGTAAACTGAGACTTGGAGAGTCAGGAATGAATTAGAATATCAATATGCCGTAGAAATACTGTAATCCCTGTTATGTGTAGGGCTCCGGGTGTTACATTACCTTTCAGACTGAGTGAGCTATATCGACATAACACACATACTGTCACCTGTAAATCAATATAGTTGGTGAAATTCTGTAACTTTGTGGGAATTTAAGAGCAGGCATTTATTAATTGTTTAAGCAGACATTGTGTGGTTAATTTCGAGGAGTACATTTAGAAGGTTATTGCGATGAGTACCTTCAAAGATCGGACCAATTGGTCCATCATTATCTAACATCCGGTCTCCAGCTGTAGTGGTTTTTGATGCCTGGAACCAAAATGCTTAATACATATTGCAGCTATCGATGACTTCCGAATGTTACGTATAGTGGTAAATGTTTTATTAAATCGTCCTATTGGCATTTGCTGATCCAGTGACTTCAGTGACTAGTTATTTACACAGAGCCTGTAAGCTCCGGTTCCCAGGCTTGTCTTGCACAGTATACTTTATATACTACACTACAAAAAGATTCCACCATTATTGGGATCAAAGTGCAGCTCAGGTGGTACTTAGGCTGCGGTCCCAGTCAGCACTGTGGCCGCGCGCACGGCGGGGTGGGGGGGGGGCGGGCCGTCACGTGCACAGCGCTAACCGCGGTCTTCAGGGAGAGAGGGAGATTGCGACTGGAGGGGGCGGGGCCCAGCCCCATTGAGGGGCGGTGCTTATATGCACAGCGCACGCCTCGGCGATCTTTGAAGGTACTCATCGCAATAACCTTCTAAATGTACTCCTCGAAATTAACCACACAATGTCTGCTTAAACAAACGCCTCGGCGTGCGCTGTAGCAGTCACTGGGACCGCAGCCTAAGACTTCTAACACAAGCTTTTCGATATATGAAAACCGTAATCCCTACGTGCACTAAAAATCACATTATTTTTGTGTGCCTAATTACAATAAATACATTTGTGTACTTTAATATGTTAACGACAAAGACAGTTTAATTGATGTGAACAAAGGATTATACACAAACTGGAGCATTTAAAGGAGCAATACACACACTTTTTTTTTTAACATACAAGTATTGAAGCACTGAACTCCATTCATTTTAGCTCCGGGGACCCCCTGCTTCCCGAGATACTTATCTCCGTAGGGGGTGCTGGTAGCTCCCTGCTTTTTAACACTCTGCGTCACGCGGGCCAATAGGAAGGCGCACCGGATGATGTCACAGCTTCCTATTGGCCCGCAGGACACTGGAACTTTCAAAAGCGGCCTTTGTTTGATCCTTGCTACCCAGCTGGAGCGGTCACCAGCACCCCCTGCAGAGGTAAGTATCTCCGGAAGCAGGGGTTCCCTCGGAGCTGAAATAAATGGGGTTCAGCTCCGGAGACCCCCTGCTTCAATACTGTGTAAAATAAAAAAATTAAGAAATGTAAAGAAATAAAAAAGCACTTGGATTGCCTCTTTCAGAGTTTAAAATTCTGTCCGCACACGCACCTTTCCGTTGAGTTCATTATAGCCTTAAACTGCCGAGGCTTGAACAGGCTTAATGTTGTGCTGTTATCTTTTTACTCTATGATTTCTCCAGCAATATTTACTGCACGTTTTTCATCACCACAATTTCTGCAGTAGAGTATAAGGGGGTCATGCACTAAGCTCCGTTAAGTCGTTTTTAGAGCGCAAAGTGCTCTTAGAACGTGATGTTGCGCTGAACACGATGCACTAAGCCACGCAAACAGGCACTTTGCGCTCTAAAACTGACTTTTTTCAGGAAATTTTTCTAAGGCCTGGGACCCGCTGCGCCCGGCGGCGCGGGCGGCTGCACGAGCGTTCTCCAACAGCAGGGGAATCCTCCCGAGCCGGTCCCAGTCCCCCATGGCTGCACAGCTCACTACACGCTGTGACGCGTCAGCCGCTACGGGATACAAGAGAATTGTGATCCCTAGCGTTGACGCGTCACGTGGTGTGGCTGTGAGCCAATGAGGAGGGGAGGCTTCGGGAGGAGGAGAGGCTTCGGGGAGCGGGGAGGAGTGTGGAGGGACAGCAGCGTGAGTGCCTGTGTGTGTGTGTGTGTATGTGTGTGTGTCTGAGTGCCTGTCTGTGTATGTGTGTGTGTGTGTGCCTGAGTGCGTGAGTGCCTGCGTGTCTGTATGAGTGCCTGCGTGCATGTGTATGAGTGCCTGTGTGTGTTGCTTTATTTACCTTCAATCAGCAGCTCCAGCCCGAGCCCGTGGAGGGAGGGGTGGGGGGAGTAGCGGGTCCCTCCGCTCAAGCCACGCCCTCCCTCCCGCTCAAGCCTCCCACTCCCGCCCACCTCCCGCTCCGGCTCCCGCTCCCTACAGACCGCATATCGCGGTCTGTGTATGTCAGCGCCCCGCCTGTCTGCAGTGCGGGAGCGCTGACGGAGGGAGCGGGGCCTTAGCCTAAGTCCAACTTTGCTCGTTCGTTACCCTGTTTGCGTTAAATTCTGCCCTTAAGCGGGATGCACTAAGCTAAGTAAACTTAGCGTACGCGAAAGTTGCGTTCAACAGAACACGTCAGCTCAAGGTAGACGCAAAAAAAGCTGGAAAAATTTCTTACTTTACATTTTTGCATGCGCAACATCCATACAACAGGCCGGTGGGTGTCCCCGGCTGACCCCGCGGGGGTCCCCGAAGGAGGCCGAGGGTCGCGTGGGTGTCCCCGGCTGACCCTGCGGCCGTCCCTGGGTCCCTGCGGGAGTCCCGGGGTACCCGCGGGCCTGCCGTACCAATGTTGTGCCTACAAAAATACTAAACATTATTTCTAACTAAATACACCCCACAAACACATACAGTACAATAATGTGCAAAATAACTATTATCCAGATATGGATAATAGATTATTTGCCCATTATTAAACACTGCATTAGCATACCTAAATAAAAACAGTAGCCAGCTAATCCAATGAATACAAGCAGTAACAACATCAACAATTATTAATTAAACCATTAACCAATGAAACCAATTAATTCCTAAACCAACTCAAAATGCGACCTCTCGCCTGACCAATCTGTCCAATAAAGCCGGGGTCCTCTGACTTGTTGCCAGACCGCTTTTCCCAGCTGCAATAAGATAAAATGTATGTTAATGAATGTCTTGACTGCCATGACCCTTCCGCCCAAATTATTATTTTTTTTTTATCATATACCTGCATGCCTCCCTCTGCATGCCCATCCTGCACCAGTATCTGCTAGCGATCATGCCTGAATGTACCCTTCCTCCACTGCCCCAGTATACCACCATGTCTTAATCCATGTAACATGCCCTGAAACGCCACCTGGCCCGGCCACCATGATGCGTCCTTGGCCTGGCTGCCCTAGCTCCCCCCCCCCCCCCCTTCCGCCACAGCAACCATGACGAGGGTCCTGCCCCTGTGGCTACACCCGGAAAAAAAACCTTTCCGGGGTTGTTTTTTTTGTTTTGTTTTTTTTTGTGGGAGGGGGCTGCATGGTCTGGGGGCAGCAGCCATTGTAATAACCGGGGGCTGTGTGGTATGCCCAAAATCTATATATGTCTACCCCCATACACATGTCTCTACCTACATCTAACCGCCTATAACTACTGTGACAGAGTCACTGACTCAGTAGGCTGTGACAGTGAATGGAGAGATGCTGCAGCCAGATCACTGAGTGTTAATCTCCTCAGACAGAGAAAGCACAGCTGCAGCCTAATTAAACAGGGGCTGAACTATCAGTGAAACAAGTGCTTTAAAAAGCAGGAAGTTGCTCACACAAGGTGAGCTTGTTTTTCCACAGGAAGGTGAAGAGAACTCTCCCGGCTTGGAAGCCGTAGCAGCTGCTGCTGCTCTGGTCCCCAGTCCTGCGAGGAGCTTTGCTGCTGGGACCCCAACCCAGAGTCAGGGGCCTACCTCTATCACTCAAGGCAGGGCTTGGTGGGGGGAAAACCCATGATTACTACTGGGGCCTGCCCTTACCAGGGCTTACTCCAGTAGGAGAAGGATTGGTAGCCCATTATTTCTTACAGGGGCTACATATATAACACATACTTTCTCAGAGCACATGGTGAACTAACAACATGCATACCACATATCTGGCCCATGTTTCTAATGACATGCTATCTAGCACATGGTGACTTCCGATAATACCAACATGAAATAACACGTCTGGCAAATATTTTTATTGACATCCTATCAATCTCACACATGGTGACTTCCGACCGAGAGGCCGGCTCCCCCACCGGTGATTGATCCCCTAAGAAAAACTTGCCCAGTATAAGCAATTCCCCCAGCGTTGTGCTTCGCTGCGAGGGAGGGGGGGAGCACCAGCCTTATGCCCCCAGTGGGCCCTCTCTCCCTCAATGTTTCCCCCCCCCCAGCGCGCCACCGCTTGCGAAGTGTCCACGAAGCGCCCCCTCCGTTCGCACCATTGAAGAGGCAGAGGGGGAGCTGCGCGACGAAAGGGGTTGATGCCCAGGGGAACCGCTGCCCGTTCCCATGCTGGAGCACCACGTGGGCACCGGGGGAACGAGGGTGCGCACAACCGCTTTCCCTCCCCTCCCGACCGCGCCACAGAGTCCCTCTCCTCCCTGAAACCCGCCTCCCCCCTCGCCGCCAATTCAAGCAGCGCGGCCATCGTGAAGGGGGGAATCCCGGGAATTGTGGTAGAGGAGAGCGTCGCCACGACCTGCGCAATGAAGGGGCCCGTCCTCCCCCACCGCCGGAGCGCCACGTGGGCACCAGGGGAAGGAGTGTGGCGCACCAACGGCTGTTCCTCCATGCGGATCGCCGCACTAGAAGCGGGGCACCCCCGGGTGGAGCCGAGCAAGGGAACTGCATGCCCCACCGGCGGCGTAATTTCCCACTTCGCCACCATGCCCCGGCAGCGAGCCGATCGCTGCATGCCGCAGATGGAGGATGGAGAGGGCCGGTCGCACCACGGAGTCCCTCTCCTCCCTGAGTCCCGCCTCCCCCCTCGTCGCCGATTTAAACAGCGTGGCTATACGGGAGGGGGGAGTGCCCGGGAATGGGCCCCCGTTTTTGGGGCCTTACCTTGACCGCAGGAGAGGAGAGGGACGTCCGAATCTTTTGCGAGCCAGGAACAAGTGGCCGATCCTTGCTCCTGGCCGCAGGTTTACCCCCTTCTGGCCCCTCCCCTAGCTGCCCCTGGCCACTCATGTGGCCCACCTGGTTCGGGGAGACTGCGCCCCCCGGTCACTGGCTGTGCCGCCCAATTGGGCTGGCCCGCTCTATTGTGGTGGCGTACAGAGCCAAAATTATGAAAATTGTGTCAGTGTCCAATTATTTCCGGACCTAACTGTGTGTATGTATATATATATCCCCTGATGAAATCCGCAAAGGCGGAAGAAACGCGTAGGGACGGTTTGCATTGCAACTACGGTGGCTGACCTGCCTTCGGCACCAGAGAGAGACCAAGGAAATACAAGGAAAGTCCTTCCGGTATCCAGCACCACATGTGTGGGAGTAATGGCGGACGCACGCTGCTGAGAAGCTCCTGACGGATGGTTGTTGTATATACACCTTGGATAAAACGGCGTTCTCAATTACTGGGTCTCGAATTGATCGTGAGATTACAGAACGGAGGTGACTGTGGAGTCTTCGTTTGGTGCATGGGCAGGTCCCATAAAATGCTTATTTTAATCAGACAAATTGTAAGTGTGCAATTGTCTTGTCCATGATTTATTAAAATGTTCATCTGATTTTACACAAGGATCGGGCGCTTTTTCTCTTTTCTTTTTCTAATAGGTACCATGGGAACTTGGTGAGCCCAAGAAGAAGCTGCCTGGACCTTTGTTTTATTCACTCATGGACTTCATTTGGACTTAAGTATCAATTTTTAGTTCAATTTTTGTATTTTTATGCTATTTTTTATGTTCAACAGATTATTTAAAAAATTTTTAATATATATTTTTGCACATTTTTTCAATTACATTTTGTTAAATTTGTTTTTTTTATATATTATAATTCAATTAGTATAGGCAGGCACTAGTTGGTTCATGTAAACATCTTATTCAATATTGATATTTGGTGCAACATTTTGGCAAACGTCACCGGAGTGGCAGCAATTTGGGTGTGCTGAAAAAAGGAGCGCTGTCTTTATAACTGATTTAATATATATATATATATATATATATATATATATATATATATATAAAAACCCGAATCAATAACATTCACAGTTCTCGTTTGTAATCTTCTGTTTGTGAGGCTATTATGAATATTTTATTTCTGTGCAAATAAGATCAATTGACCTTGTCAATATTATGAAGCATTACCTGCAGTGCGATTTTACATCTAAAGATGTATTTAAATTGCAAGCATGTGTGAATATGATCAATGGCCGTGATTTCACGTTGTGCTTCAAGCTAAAGCATCTAAAGTATTAGATCTGAAAATGTAGCACATGCATTTCAATTCTAAAGTCTACTTCATCTGAATATGCATCGCATGTTGGGAGGCCAGTTCTCACGCCCCCTCAACAGGTCAGGTTTTCAGGATATACTGTACCAGCTTCAGCACAGGTGGCTCAATCAGAGGCTCAGGAACTGATTGAGCCAGCTGTGCTGAAGCAGGGACGGATTGATCCATCTGTGCTGAAGCTAGGATATCCTGAAAACCTGACCTGGTGGGGGGTGGGGGGCTTGAGTACTGGATTATTTGTCTGTAATAATATGTGAATGACCGGCTGCCCAGATGATAAAACCATTGAACAGTGTTCAGTCCAATGTTGAAATAGTAGCTCCTACCTAAAGAATTAGTTACACTTGTAAAACAAAAACAGAAGTTCATTGACAAATATAATTTGATACAGTATATGACGCCCACACATGCAAACAATAACAAATGCTCTATTAACAATGAAATACAACGGGAGCTGCGCTTTTTAGCTTGCCTCCATATTTACTCATCTTGTTAAATTAATTGAAAGAATGGAAGATTAACATAAGTGTGGCTGATTATTCCCCTTGATTTTTTTTGGGATGACTTTTGCTGTTAATTACCTTCTCTTTTTGAATGTCGACATAGCTTGGGAATTGTAAGAGTGACATACTTAGAAAAAAGAGGTATTGCATTTTCATCACTGAAGAAATCTGTTTTTTTTTTTTAAATCATAAATTGGGTTGCCAGGTTCCTAGTATTGAACCAG
Source organism: Ascaphus truei (assembly GCA_036426205.1). NCBI lineage: Eukaryota > Metazoa > Chordata > Amphibia > Anura > Ascaphidae > Ascaphus > Ascaphus truei. The sequence goes on along the minus strand of CM071578.1, from coordinate 2,803,981 downwards.
ACTTGAGAGTAATACTGGACATGTATGTGTCCGGTATTACCTCTCTGGACATAGTGACCTGACTGGCTAAGAGGGGGCAGCGGGATTTCCCAGAGCAGGGAGAGAGCAGGGCTGCTGCTGGGGGGCTGGGCAGCTTCTTCTATCCTGATTGACTGCTGCTGGGTAATGCAGCCAATAAGGAGGAAGTGTCAGGAGCCTGGGGGTTGGGCCAAGGAGAGGAAGAGACAACATGGAGCGGAGAGATGTATGAAAGTGTGTCTTTTACCATTTTTGTCCTGAATTTTTGGAGAAGCCGCCTGGCAACCGTAATCAAATAAATAAGATGAATCACTTCTGTTACCTGTTTAATGACAGAGGAGAAAGCAGCAACGGGGTTAACAATAAAACTCAAGCAGAGAATGGTTGTTAATCATTCCTTGCTAAAACCTTAACACTCAAGGAAATACACGGAGAGTAAGTAAATGTAACTTAAATCCTGGGATGCAGATGCTGAGATTATACATTGAGGCCTATATATTAAACTGTGAGAAAGGAAGCCATGGAACCATGAGCGCAAGAGTGGCCTGGCCGCGCGTCCGATGGACCGTTAGTCAGGGCAAAAAGGATAATATTTATTGGAGCGAAACATTCAATATCCAAGTGTGTTTTTTTTTTTATTGTTAAATAAGTCAGTTCTGTAGTATTAAATAATACTTGCTCTATTGAAAAAAAAATTCAATTCAATGCCATTTTTTATGAGTTAAAAAAAAAAATATATATATATATCATCCGTTGGTTTTAGCACACCTCCAGAGCAGTGCAAGATCTTTGGCTACAAAGGATCCAATACAGGAAAGTGATCCAATGTTCCCGGCAAGAGACTGTGCTGAGCTGCAAACTTTAACAATAGACAATGTTACCTTTGTAGCACGTGGTAATTTACTACAAGTGCGCGGAACGCTTGGCAGGTGGCCATTTTTGTTTCCCCCAATCCTTTTTTTTAAATTTTATTAACTGGCGACCAGCCGTGCAGGGGGCCCGGGACGCCAGTACCCTTTGTCCCCCTCTGTTGGCGGCCCTGATTATGTGAACCCGGGGAAGCAGGATCTTTGCTGATCAATCACGGGAGAACTATTCAATCTGCAGCATACGTCATTAGTTTTTGTTAACGGCAATCAAGTGCTGCGAGGAATGCTGGTCAAAGGGGAAAGACATTGTAGCTCAGATGTGGCTGGAGAAGTGGAAATGATGGGGTTAAGTGAAGCGATGGCTGAGTGAGGGGCGGAGTGGAACACTAAGGTAAAGGAGATGGGAGGAGGTGGAATATTTCAGTGTTCCTGGATCTGAGCAGGTGTATATATATTATTAGTATCGTTCATTTGTAAAGTGCCAGCATATTCCGCAGCGCAGTACAATGGGGCTACAGAGATTTGATAATTACATACAAACAAGGACAAATGTGCACAAAGGTAATGAGGGCCCTGCTCGTTAGCATTACAGTGTGGAGAGAGAGAGAGAGAGAGAGAGAGAACGCTAACAGTTCAGTACTGTACACCGACAAAGAAAATCATGCTGTGTGGTTGTATGATACAGTTTTGCTTAGTCACAGGAGCACGCTGAAGACCAGGACAACCTAACTTAAAGCAGAAGTCCAAGCTGCCGTTTTGTTTTTAATTGTTTCTGTTTCCCTTTAATATGTGCATCAATACGATCCCCACAATAAGTAATTAGCCAATTTGCCGATTGATCCGTTCTCCTGTGATCGATCGGTGAAGATTCAGCTCGTGGGTTCACTAAATAGCTGTCAATGCAGAAGAGTGGACCAACGTTCTGTGGGATGATCGTGACCAGGAAGTCACTAGGTACAATTGGTGCACTGCTAGAGAGAGGGCAGGGCTCAAAAAGGGGTGTGGCAGAGCCTGTTTCACAAGAGGAAGGGGATGTGACTTTGTAAATGGTTGCTATAGAAATAAGAAATGTTTGTTACATTATAATACATTAAAAATGTAATTCAGAGTTGTTGAGCTGATTTATTAAGAAAACACACGTAGAATATTGCTTGATCTGCAGCTTTAATGTGGGCTTTGCTGTAGCTTTGTTAAATACTCTTATAGATGATGCACAGCTACACCACAGCTACATGATACACCAAATATAAGTTTGATTACGGAACACAACATGTTCCCTTGTTGGTAGCACGGGCGATGTGAGAAACAGGCTGATTTCAGAGCTTGCTGCAGTCTGCCCAGCTGAAATCCCAGTATCTGAAAAGGGACCTGTGCATTTCCCTAACTGATAAAGTCAGGACCTGTGGGGGAAAGAGGCAAATTACTTGTACAAGTCTGGGGAGAAACAATCTAATAAGAATTCAGTAATATGTTAAGGAAAGTATATACCGCATCAATATATCAGCAGATTCAATTGAATACATTAATATTAAGGATCTACAGTATGCAGCATATATGATTTACATTATGTATGGTTGCAGATTAGAAGCAGATTAATCATTATGATTGATAAATTCATGTGGCCCGGGCATTATCTGAGCATGCTAATGAGTAGCCTGTAATACATGCTACATTACCCTTCGCAGAAAAATGTAACTGAAAACATTGCTTAAGAACTGTAGCAGATTGTCACAGACAACGCTTAAATACAGTATATTAACACTCAGCCGGATGGTATATGCAGAACGGGAGCGTTTACAGTATATGCCAAGGCATCGCCATGGTAACATGATATCACCTGACCCCGCGGCGTCATTTGACGTCGGGTTACCAGGACGACACATCGCTGGAAGGGAAGGTAAGTGTATTATAGAGGCCTTGCGCAGTCCCCCGGCATTTAATTTAAATACAGAAAAAAACAGCGCAATACGCCCATGGTGAAGTATAGCAGAACAAAATTGTATTAAAAAGGGATAAGAATTCTGCGTACATAAAGTTAGTAGATCATAAGCATGTCATGTGATTAACACATATGTTACCAAACATCGGATTGGAACACTGGTCAGGAACGGGACCCTCAGAGGAACAGTCAAAGATGGTTTTGGGACAGCGTCTTCTCCCTCACGGATGGTGGCTTCTCTCACAAGCAGCACTAGTAATCTAATCTGGAACATGCGTCTCATCAGGGGAGTTTCCCACAGCAGGTGTAGATGAAAGTTCCACAGTATAGAGAGGTAATACTCTTTAAGCTGGTAAAGTCCCACAGTGAGCCTCGATCAGTGTTGGTAAGTCCACGGAATCATATGATCCCAAAAGCAATAAGAGTCCATAATGCGAAACAATATTGCTACTGTAGATGTCGGAAGCTCCACATTAACAATCTCAGTGCAGTGGAATAATCAGCGTTGTAACAGCTGTTAGAGGCGCTTGCGGGCGGATCACCAATGTACCGTACCACTTGAATAACTGCACACACATAGTGTAAAGGCTGCAGAGTAAGTACGAGGCTAAAATTTGCAAAAGCATTAAAAACAATTATCCTACGCATTTCGTACTATAATGCTACTTCTTCAGGGAATTTTTTTTCTGTTCTTTTTTTTTTTTTTTTTTTTTTCCTGAAGAACTTTCTGAATGAGTCAGCTTACTCGTAAAATTAAGATTCCGATTGTTGGAATTTAAGTACATAATAAAACGATCTAAGCAGTCCAAATCTCCCCTCCACATAAAAATAATATCATCTATGTAGCCACGCTGGAGGACCAGGTCTGCACTGAATTCATGGTTAGACCAAATATGATCCTCCCATATGACCAGGAATAGATTGGCATAGCTTGGTGCAAACCTGATCCCCATGGCAGTACCACGTAGCTAAAGGAAATATATCTGTCATCAAATAGAAAAAAAATAGAATAGAAATGGTGGTGTCAGGCATTTGAAGTTGTGGGAGGCAATTTGTAAGGTTAGATTTGAGGTTTTAGAATACATTTCCATACTTCATCATGATATTTAGTATATCAGCTATGCGATAACTGTTTCTAACCACTGCCTGAATATGTCAGTTTCCAGTGAAATGTCCCCACATAAATAAATGTAAGTTAGATGCAGTATTTAGGTACAGCACATTTAGTTTAAAGCAGAAAGTCAAAGAGATGGGTATAGTAGGTTTAGTTAAACTCAAATGTTATGTTGAAAGTGTGTGCAAATGTTTTTGTTAGTTAGACAATGTATTATCCAATTAGTGGGTTGGGAGATAGCTCAGCAGCCAATTATAAACTACAGTATGTTGCTGTACCTTTTGGTGAAGCTTGCTGTAGGGTGAGTGCTTATTGAAACAACTGCACCATTCCTTGGAAGATGTAGAATGTGATTGTTGAAACTAGAAAACAAAATATAAGGTACACAATGTAGCATTTCAGATTATCTGATGACCTATATTATCTTGATTTTCTTATGATAAGAAACATGTACTTTTACATTTATGAGAGCAATTAAGTGCAGTGCAACAAGGACTTGACAATGACTAAGGTGTGATTGTCTTTATTTAAGAACATTATTTTACTTGGTGATGGACGAGCCCAATTGAAGGTATTCAATGGGTTCATTGGTGCCAGAGGAACTCACTGGAGATCGGTTTGGATGGGGAGAAAAGAGGCTTTCTTCAGCCTCCAGTTGCTGGATTGATTTGGAAAGGCACTGCTACTGCGAATGCTGGGTGACTCGGTGTGCCGGTTTCCTCTCATGGTGGAAGATGTGGTACTACAGCCCATGCAGAGATTGGTGGTGTCCTCTCATGGAGGTATAGGCAATGATAATAATCAATAGTAAATAGCATTGCGTGGTGGTGTCCTCACATGGAATGTGGGGTATGAATTTTGAACAGGATCACTGATCCGGTAAGGCTGGTGTACAAGTTTGTCTGGAAGTCTACATATATGTGGTGCTGGCAAGGACCTCTTTATTTATGTATAAGATTGCAACTAAAATGCTGTGGCTATTTTTACCCACAATTGTATCTTGGTGTTTTTTTAATTTGTAGGAATGGAACACATAGGGTGATATGGCCACAAGGTGCAGGGACAATTGAGGATCCCGTCAGTCATGGTGTTTCTGTGTGAAAATGTATATCTCGTCATATTCATTATTCTCATATGTACAGTACAAACCGTGCATTAACAAGTCGTCATTTTGGTTCGAGCTGTGCAAATTTGTGCGATATGCAAAGTGTTGCAAAATGAAGTATTCACATGATATTCTGCAAATTACATTTCTTGCTCACGAGATCTCGATTCTTTCAGGTATGCAAGAATGTGGATCAAAAACCTCTCCCACGCCTATTCGCTTTTGCATTGGGGGAAATGAGAAACAGATTGAAGCCCATGATGCTCTTCTGAATGAAGAATCTTCTGAGGTGAGTAATGCGACAGTCACGGTAGACCAGGTCTTTTAACACATTTATATTTTAGGGATCAGTCAATAGGCAAAACAAGGCAGTGAAATAAAATTAGGTTTATTTGGATAAAGACCTCGGAAACACACATACACAAAATACAGAAATATACACACGGGGGTCTGGGGTATGAGATCTAGCCTTTCCTAGGTGCATGGCGCCCGCTTGCAAGGGCTTACCCTGACCGGGACCTTGTTACGGATGTCTTGGATCGTAATCCAGCAGAAAATCTCCTGGAACCGATTTCGGCACAAAATGCTGACCGCGACAGCTACAACGATACCGCAAAAGGCAGGTGTTTCTAGCTTCAAAACGAAGCCGGTTGCTTTGCTATTTCAAACAAAGCAACTTTGAAATGCCCGCCCTTGCTTGATAACTCAAGTCACAGGAAGGTCTGGATCCCTGACTGGGGCTTCTCCTTACATACCTTCCACTGTTCTATGTTCAGCATGGAGGTAGGAGGAGCGACCAATCAGAGTGTGGGAATTCCTCCGCACCAGCTAATAGGAAAAAGGGTTGCGTCCTTTGGCTGACATCAGAGGAGGGGCGTGTCAAGCTAGCTTGGGATGCCCCGTGGGCGGGACATATGAATTGACCAATGGCAAACGCGCCGACATTCTGCCGCTTCCCCCAGTCAATCCAATTCCACCTACTGGGCAGGCTCCGTTGAGTCTGGCAGACCACTGTGTTGCCCCCGGTGAAATTCACCCCGCGTACCGTAAAATCATGCCTGCTCGCCGGGGAGAATTAGAAGACTACCGGTAACTTTGGCCCCAAAACTCCTGCAAACAAAATAATTGCATTTCTACTCAAATACCCCACATAAAATTTTCACACAAGAAATTTCACAGTTCTAGGGCCAAGGGAACATGAAAACAGAAAGCAGAGGTCATTTTATTTTCCACATGTATGGTCCCTGGCTTAAGGTGCTTATGTAGCTACCAGGGACCCCACGGTTTCAGGGGTAACCAGGGGGCTTAACCTTTTATTGTATAGGGAAGGGGAATTTGAGCGCGCTGTCCCTCCTAATGCTTTCCCTCAGCTTCCGGATCTTCCCTGCAGCTCCTAATCTCCCGTGATCAGCGGGGCAAACTCAGGACATATTAACAAAAAAATAGGAGCGCATGGAAAGGAAACCAAAAAGCCGGAATTAGTACACAAATCTTTATCGCATAAGAAAGACACATAAAAAATCACATCAAATGTATCACATAAATGGTCAAATGGCACCACATAGATAACATGTGTATCTAAAAAATACACCCTCCAAGGATATGGTGCTAACCAGAGGGCTTAACCTTTTATTGTATAGCCTGGTTACCCCCTCCCATCACAGCGACGTTCTCACAGGTGCCTCTCCGCGACTGGTAGTATTATCCGATCTGCGGATATTCAGCTGATATATATTTGAGCTGATAATCCTAATCAGCCATTGGATCCCTTCCACCTGAATTTTGTGAATACAATTTTTTTTATGAAATGCTCTTGTGGATTTGGAAAAGTCATTTTAATCCTGACTCTGAAATATGGGATTTGCTTGAGAGCAGAATTAGGGAGAGGGAGACAATGAGAGAGACATATCTATTTTGGTAGAGTCCCAAGCACTAATAGATATATATATATATATATCTCTATATCTCCCTTAAGCCTCCTTCCAAATAACATATGGAGAAACACCTGTGCTCAAAAAGGAGCACACCGTAGATACCTGGGAGATATGGCAATGGGATGTAGCCCCCATTTGGAACTACTATTGAGTTAAGGGGTTAATGTCCCAAACGGGTTAACTGTGTGGACTCACACAGGATAATGTCTATCTCCCCTCATGTGGTGAAGAATCACTTGGTTGGAAAGCAGCAATTCCCACTGTATGCTTGGTGGTAAGTGATAACACTATTGGCTTGTGTATATATAGCCAGTCTGAAGTCCTAGAATTAGGTTCCTGGGAGTGATAGTTGGAGGCGCCTCACTGTTAATAATCTAAATATGTTCCCGTGTATAGTGTAGATGTGTGTACTAAGATTTATCTGTCCCTGTTTGTTGTTTTATAGTTAGGGAAAGTGCCCTACCCAGATAGCGTCCCTAGCAATGTGTCCAAAATTTCCCCAGATAGGAATTTTAGGGCATAGCCAGATCGTCCCAATCAGAAGGTTCATAGCTAACTCAGACCCAGTCTTCCCAGATGCAGTAGTCAGTGTACAGTACTGGGTTATTGATCCAGAGGAAAGATAATGTTGGCCAATGCCCGCAAGGAGCTCACTAGTATTAGGACGTTTTGGACGCTATACAGACGAGGGACGATTCAGCTAACCCAAACAGAAACAAGCCTAACTACCTCCCTAGCGTGTTAAGGTGACAGTACCTAGGGAAGAAGCAAATAGTACAAACACCGTAAATATATTTAGAACAACAACCATATCAAAACCAAAACATTTTTTAGAAGCAAATCAAAAACACGTATTAATGTGCTTACCCTTAGGGGAACGTCCATGCAAATTAGATGTTATTTTTCCCATCGATGATTCGTGATGAATACAGTGATTTTTAACTCGATAAATTGCATTCTGAACGGTTTAAACCACAGATCCCATTGTATTCCCAGCTGAGTTCTATGTCCTACATTAGTGTAATAACTTATAAAATAACTGATTTCTGAGACTAATGAAAATATTTATTGCTGCCCAAAATGTGGGTTTTACTATTCACTAATGATATGGTAGAACTATTGGTTAAACAATTATATGTTTTAAAAAATATCCCTGGTAGGCAGTAGAGATGGGCGAATTATTTGGGCGAATTTGGATCCGTAGCGGATCGGCCGGTTCCTTTTGTCCTGCGGATTTCAACAGATCAATCTTTAAAAGGGCGGTTCGCGTTTTTTTGCGGATTTTTAAAAGTTTTATTACCAATACACTCTGCGGATTCCGCAACCCGGTGGTGGGTTCCACAGAATCCACCATGGATTGCTAAATCCACGGATTGGATCCTACAAATCCGTCAACCCAATGGCGATTTTTGACGAATCCTTGTTCATTAAAACCGACCAAATTCGTTGGCGGATTTTACACTATGAATCTGATTTTGGGGGGAAAATGCAAGAAAATCCGGGTAACGGATTTGGGTGGATTCGCCCATCTCTAGTAGGGAGTGCTGGAAGAAAGTAAGGTACTGTATATGAGTGATTAATATTTTCTGTTAAAGTAATTGATTCAATCCATGCTCACACTGCCCGGTTAATGCATTGCAGAGGCAAGCAATCAGTCAAACAGAATCAAAGCTCTTAAAATCTATTACAGCTGCCTGAATTCCATTAATTTAAGTATTGCCTTTGTATAAATGTAAAACAATTAATAAATACAGGCTTTTCAATCTAACATCCTTACAGTCATTTACAGTACATAGAATATTTACCTTGTACATGTACAGTATGACAAATGTCCAATAAAAATATTTATTAATTTAAATAGACATGAAAGCAGATAGATACAAGGTCCTCTGACACGTTTCGCATGACATGCTGTGATCAGCCCTATCTCCGAACTTTTGTCATACTTACCTGGGACTGAAGCACGCCTCGGGATCCAGCTGACTCCGTTATCGTGAGTATAATCACTTATATTATACACACACACACACACACACACACACACACACACACACCCTCCTCTCTCCTTCATCCCTCCCTCCTCTCTCTTTCATCCCTCCATCCTCTCTCCCTCATCCCTCCCTCCTCTTACTCAATCCCTCCCTCCTCTCTCACTAAATCCATCCCTCCTCCTTCCTCATCCCTCCCTCCTCTCTCTCTCACTCATCCCTCCCTTCTCTCTCACATCCCTCCTCCTCCCTCATCCCTCCCTCTTCTCTCTCTCTCACTCATCCCTCCCTTCTCTCTCACATCCCCCTCCTCCCTCATCCCTCCCTCCTCTCTCACTCATCCCTCCATCGTCTCTCACTCAATCCCTCCCTCACTGATCCTTCCTCCTCCTTCACTCAATCCCTCCCCATCACTCAATCCCTTCCTCCCCTCCCTCATCCCTCCCCTCCCTCATCCCTCCCCTCCCTCATCCCTCCCTCTCCCTCATCCCTCTCTCCTCTCTCACTCATCCCTCCCTCCTCTCTCTCAATTCCTCCCTCCTCTTTCACTCAATCCCTCCTTCATTCTCCCTCATCCCTCCCTCCTCTCTCACTCAATCCCTCCCTCCTCTCTCACTCAATCCCTCCCTCCTCCTCCATCCCTCCTCTCTCTCTCAATCCCTCCCTCCTCTCTCACTAATCCCTCCTCCTCTCTCACTCAATCCTAGCTCCTCTCTCACTCATCCCTCCCTCCTCACTCAATTCCTCCCTCCTCGCACTCAATCCCTCCCCTCTCACACCTCCCTCCTCTCTCACTTCTCAGTCCTCTCTCACTCATCCCTTCTCTCTCACTCATCCCTCCCTCCTCTCTCACTCAATCCCTCCCTCCCCTCTTACTCAATCCCTCCCTCCTCCCACTCTCACTCATCCATTCCTCCTCTCTCACTCAATCCCTCCCTCCTCCCTCATCTCTCCCTCTTCCCTACCTCCTCTCTCACTCAATTCATCCCTCGTCTCTCCCTCCTCTCTCACTCAATCCCTCCCTGCTTTCTCACTTAATCCCTCAATCCTTCCTTCCTCTCTCACTCAATTCCTCTGTCCTCTCTCACTCATCCCTCCTCTCTGACTCAATCACTCCCTCCTCTCTCACTCAATCCCTCCACATTCAATACCCCACCCCACACTCAATAAACTCTTCTGCCCAGTACACACACACACACACACACACACACACACACACACACACACACACACACACAAACACACACACACACACACACACACACACACACACACACACACACACACACACACACACACACACACACACACACACACACACACACAATAACCACCTCGCCAATACACACACACAATAACTCCCTCTGTCCCAATACACACACACACACACACACACACACACACACACACACACACAATAACCCCACTCTCCCAATTGACACACACATATAGTAACCCCACTCCCACAATACAGACAATAACTACCTCCCCCAATACACCCACACACAATAACTCGCTCCCCAATACACACATACACACAACCCCCCTCCCCAATACACACGCGCACACACACTAACCCCCTCCCAATACACACACACACAGTAATCCTGCCTCCCGCTATATACATACACATGCACTAACCCCCCTCCTCTAATACAAACACATAATAACCCCCTTCCCCAATACACACACACAAGAGCCCGTCCATACCAATACGTACACACAGAAACACAATTACCCCTCCCCTCATACACGCATAATAGCCCCCATGCCCCAATACACACATTAATCCCTCCTCCCCCCACACACAACACACACACAATAACCCTGCTTCACCGACACATACACACACATTAACAACCCTCTCCCAAATACCCCACACAATAACCCCACTCCCCAATATACACACAGACACGCACCCCACCTACCCCAATACACACACAATAACCCGGCCTCCTCTTATACACACACTAACCCCCTTTCCACAATATACACACACCCTCTCCCCAGTATACACACACATTAACCGCCCTTCCCGATACACACATACATGCACACACAATAATTCCCTCTGCCCCAATACACACACACACACACACACACACACACACACACACACACAATAACTCCCTGTCCCAATACACACACACACACACACACACATGCAATAACCCCCTCCCCAATACACACACACGCAATAACCCCCTCCCCAATACACACACACACAATAACTCCCTGTCCCAATACACACACACACGCAATAACCCCCTCCCCCATACACACACACACAATTACTCCCTGTCCCAATACACACACACACACACACACACATACACGCAATAACCCCCTCCCCAATACACACACACAATGACTTCCTGTCCCCAATACAAAAAAAAAATCAAAAAGTCAGTTGAAAGCAACAATATCTTTTTTTCCCTTTGGTTTTAAAAATAAAATGTTTAACCTTATTTTCTATTACAAAGTGAAAACAGTTTTTTTTTGGTCCAAGTTCTGCGCCTGGAAGGATGTCAATGAATGCAGTCTGTAATTATCATCAATCTAGTCTGCGCTTTCACAGTCTAAAATCATTCTGATACTAGAGACTTCAAAACCTGGGACTGGAATACAAAATCCATAATGTCGTGAAGATAGGAAGAGGATATATTCTGTTCTTCAGAGACACTTTGAGGCGTGCTGACTCTTCATAAATAATCATTTAAGTTCCATTGTTTTTTGGTCAGTGAGCAGCATACATATTTAATCATGATCATTTATTAAACAGCGCTTCATTTTATACTTATCTAAATGATGTCTATTTCTTGTACAATTTAGATTGCTTCCTGTTACTATGTAACGCAGTCTCTGTACATTGAGGACATTAACATTCTCAGTCTTAAGGTTTCAGACAATACTGGGACCTGACTGGTTCCAATCTTAATTGGATATCAACCTCGGTTTCCATCAACGATATTGTGCTATGTTAGACACGTTGCTTTCATATTCACGTGATGGTTATTGGAATTTTGTGTATTTCTAATCCTGCAACTACGTGCACATTTTAAAACGTCTCAAAATAAAGAGCATGAACTGAAAAGAAACCCAGCACACGAGTAAGGCTGCGTCCACAGAAGGACAGTCAGCGCTGAGCCGTGCGGGCGCTCCGCGATGAGCCCCGTCATCCTCATTGAGGATGTTCTTGAGAGGGGGCTCCCGCGAGCGTCCGCAGGCGTGCTGAGGCGCAGGGATTTTCAGCCGACATCAGAACCTGTTTCTGAGCGCGCTGTCGGCTGAAAACCTCCAATCAGAGCGAAGCCGCGTCAACGTGTCGGCGCCTTGTTGCCCAGTGTCGTCAGTGCCCCGCCTCCCCCCGCCTCCCGATTGCGCACCCTGGCTCGTCTGCTAGTTCGTGTAATCGTTCCTGATGGCGCAGACGAGCCTCGGCGTCCGCACGGCTCCGCGTGGCTCCCCCCTCTGTGGACGCAGCCTAAGTTTGTTTTGTGATCCTTAGTGTGTAACACTGGCGTTACTTAAACGGCGTTCTGCGCTACTCTTTTTTAGTTTTTATTTACTATCTTCCCATGGCCAAGCACCGTCTCTCCAGCACCTTTAAGTCTCAAATCTTAAGACTCGCCTTTTAAATGGAGCATTTCATTAGCCTAGACCAGGCCGGTCAAACTCAGAATAGGTTCGGGACCAAATTTTCAATCGGACTGCAAGACGCGGCCCGCATCATCAGCGGGGTGGAAGGGGGAGGGGGAAAGGTATCTCTAGCCTATGCCCTGCATAGGTGACATGATCAGACTAAATGTATCCATCACTAAAAATAAAATAGAAGCTTTAGTGCCGGCAAAAAAAGGTAAATATTATGCCGCGTACAGCGCTGGGACGTGACTTCTGCGATGACACTTGACCCCGTTTAGCAGCTTAGCAAAATTCGACACCAGGGATTGACTGGATGCGATTCTCAATACAGAATTCCAATGCTCACCTGACAGACTTGATCGTGCTTTCGGTTTGTTCATCTTCACCGCTGAAAACTGTCGCTCGTAAATGTAAGTGCTTTCAAATACTAAAGTACTCGCTCACTGCGTCCCCACACAGCGCTGGAGATCACAGTCATGCTTGGCACTTCACAATGCGTCTTTAACTTGGGCCAAGGACTCGTCAACCTTTTCGTCCTTATTTCCTTTGCCATCTCCTTTTGAATCCACAACCTTCATCACTGGATATTCCGCCATTCCCAGGAGAATTCCGCCAGTCCCAGGAGAATTCCGCCATTCCCAGGAGAATTCCGCCATTCCCAGGAGAATTCCGCCAGTCCCAGGAGAATTCCGCCAGTCCCAGGACACACACACACACACACACACACACACACACTGATTAAAAGTTAACCAAACTATTTGCTCACATTTGTGAATGCTGAACATTTGCACACCCAGAAAATGTTACTGCAATGTCAACATTTGCAAAGAAAAAAACCTCAATTACAAAAATCTTCTTTAGTGATTAAAATTCACCACAAAATGTCACTCATCAAGTAACCATGTCAAATGTATTTGCAACTCTGTTACAGAATCTAGAGGAAGGGCAACATTGGAACATCTGCGAAAATGGAGAAGATAGGTGGCGTATTTTTAACTAAATAGCACTAATGCAGTAGACATGGGGTGGTCAGTCGAAGACAGCCACCTGTGCTGAAGCAGGGATATCCTGAAAACCTGACCTGTTGTGGCACTCGAGCACTGGAGTTGCCACCCCTGGGTTTACCCTTTCATTGTCGGATGTGAGCAATTTTATTTTTTAACAGTGCTCAATTTATAAGCAAGCATAAAGGGGAGGATTTATTTGTATATCAACGTTTCAGCGCCACCATGAACCTTTAAGACAAAGATCCAAGCTGGGACCGAAACACTGATTTTGAATGAAATGCTGCTAAGTGTTTAATGCAAAAACCCTTAGATCAGGACTGGCCAACTACAGTCCTCAAGGGCCACCAACAGGTCCGGTTTTAAGCATTTCCCTGCTTCAGCACAGGTGGCTCAGCCGAACACTCAGCCACTGATTGAGCCACCTGTGCTGAAGCAGGGATATCCTGAAAACCTGACCTGTTGGTGGCTCTTGAGGACTGGAGTTGGCTACCCCTGGTGTAGACTAATTTAGCAAGTTAGTGATTTTTCTTTCACAACTGGAGGGATCCCTTCACACATCTCTGATTATGACTCATCAACAATGATAATAACATGATCCACAACATCAGTAGGAATTACAAAGATCAGTTGAGGCTGTTGAAAAATGAAGCTTATCATAACTGGGATCAAACTTTATCCCAGGCAATACAAATTGGTGTCTTGTACACACTTCTCTGTTTGTATTGATTTCAATCAAAATCAATCAGTTCTGTTAGCATCTGAATCTTACTTGGTAAGGTGCACTTTTCAACTGAAACTGAATACTTTAAACCAATTTACTAACCGAGCATTAGACATCGATTTGTTGTAATTATTCTTATCTGGGTGTTGCTCACATAGTTAATGATTACATTATCAATTGGATAAGATTTAAGATAAATGATGGATAATAAGCCCGCTGGCCAAGTTATGTAGTATAATTTACACAAAAGCACTGTTTTGGTCATCACAATTAGCAATTGTAAGTACTTTGGGAAATTATACCATGAGCGTGTATTTTAATGTATATTTCAATTAATTTGATTTGAAAATGCTTCAGACTATTTACAGTACATTAAAAAAAATTACCAGTAAAAGTTTAGCTCATAGACTATTTTGTACATTTGAGGATGAGCTGATAAGCGAGACTGCTAACGGACCTGATTACTTTTTAATTATTCAATATATTTGGAATTGAAATATAAAAGGACATTTTATTAGAGGCGCAAAGCTGAGAAAGATAAGCTTGGAATCTGAATGCATTGCTTCTGATTCTTACAGTGTTTAATGACATCACAGCTCCAAGATGGCTGCCTCGTGTGTCTCGGGGAGGACGAATGGTCACTGCAGCCATTTTCTTCCATATAACCCAGGTCATTTTTAATACAGTCTTTATTATTATTAAACTATATTTTAAAAAGGGATTATACTGCATTTCCTTGGATATATATCTAATAGCAACAGACACATCAATTTTGTGAATTGTTTTCGAATGTGTTTTTGGGTAAATTTATATGAATCATTTTAATAGTATAAACATTGGAAGCCATGTTAAATGTATTGAAATAACATGTTTGTTTTGATGACTATTTATATTTAATAGAGATGTGTGAAAAGGGCAAATATTAGACAGCTTAAGAAAATGTAATGAAATTGGGAACATTTGCAAATATGCACACATGGAATGTCTTTCTCCAAAAATACCTTTCCTTTTAGTTTAAAATGAGCGAGAGTGAGACATTCTTTCACTCTCATATACCCTAAGGCAGTAATCCTGTTTGAAATCAATATCATTGTTTTCTTTGTAACAGAATTGGAACCAATGTGTCCTCCGGTGCAGAACGACCTTAATTTCAGCTGATTCCCGAGATACAGATGTAGCGGGCATTAATGCTGCTGCTAGCGTATTGCAGCGGGACACATACAAACACGCCAGCGGGAGCAGACACCATCTGCACCCGCTGGGGAACTCAGCCATGTTCTGGGCCCCATGGAGTTATAGAGTGACGGAACAATTAAAACAATCAGTGGTGGATTTCCCATTAGGCCCGGGCCTAGTGTGGCAAAATGTTGGGGCGGCAAAAATGTCCACCCCCATATACGTTTGCCATATCGGGCTCGATGGGAAGGCACTTAGCTGTAGCGGCCTCCTCTTTGCTGCCGCCCTCCTCCTTTTCGAATCGCAGTTTCAAATGACATCACCAATGGGGCATCACATGGCATCTTGTTACCAGCAACTCGACGCAGTGTCCGCTGCGTCATTTGACGCTGCAATTCGAAAAAAGAAGGAGGAAGGCAGCCGCCACAACTAACTGCCTAAGGGCGGCAGACTTTGAAAAATGCAGCTCACAACAACAATGTGCTAGTCACAGGTCAGCAGCAGTAACCCGGTGAGGTGTTGAGGGGAGTGGGGGCACTCTGGAAGTATTCTCAGAAAGGGGAGAAGCATCTCTTGAGCATGGCGAGGTTCTTCCATCTCCACGCGAGTCTGCTCAGGGGACGTACAACTAGCACATGATTACTGCCCACACTTGTACATCGTCTGTAGAGAGAGGGATGGCATGATTAGGTCATGATTTGGCCCAATGAAGTTGTGATAGAAGAGGTGTGGTGGACTTAGCTTTATATCCGGAGATCGAAGCAGAACTACAGTAGGTGCTAGTTACTGTCCTTTGGCCTTCCCCATTGGACTCAGCCATCTTGTCTACACCTTCTGGCTAAGTTGAGAGTGGTATGTTTGAGAGTGGTATGAAGTACTAATTGCAACACGATTGCTCTTATGTCTGGAGGAGGGAGGATAGGGAGGCCCAGGGCAAAGCCAGGGTCTGGGCCCCAGGCGAGTTGTCGAGTAGAGGAGGTAGTTGACGGGATGCAGGACATGATTTGGACCTGGGACAGTTTTTGGGAGGAGGGAGCACTCTGAAAGTATTCTCAAAGGGGAGAGAAGTATTTAGAGTACATTCGGGGTCTCCCATCTCCAGGAAGGTCTGTACAGAGGACTTGCTGACAGCATTGGGTCACTGCCACAGTACTTTGTACAGAGGGCTACAGCCAATACCTGTAAAATCTCATGCAGGAGGGAGTGGGGCGATATCACCAAGCCTATGAAGCTGAGCAGGATGGGAGAGATTGGTGTTAATGAGAAGGGTATCTGACTAGGCCTATGGTGGAGACCAATAGGAGATGTGGTCCCTGGCAAAGTGTTGAATGGGAGGAATAAGGGTTGTGCCGGCAGGCCCAATGTGCAGAGAGGGAGGAAGACTGTACCAGGTGACTTAGTGATACTGTTCTTTATTTTACCCAAGAGAGCTTAGAGAAGAGCTATTAAGAAAGCTATTCTATATTTAATCACATTTTGCGTCATCTTTCAAGTTACACCGAAAACCAAAACCTGAAAAAATGTTACAGCCAAAACACGGAATCAAGTGCACATCTCTAATTTAAATACCCATCCAATAGGAATCCCCAACTAATGTTGCGGCAGCTTTCTATTGGTCCGCGGGACCGCCAAGATTTGGCAGCCATTTTGTTTCCTCTGGAGGGAGCAAGAACACAGGTAAGTACACCAGGAAGTCGCTCAGTAACTGGGGGGGGGGGGGAGGGGGGAGCCGGAACTGAAAATAAAAAGGATATCTTAGTTCCAATTCTGTTACCCCTTCCACCCCCAATCCCAAACAAAAAAACTATGTTAAAAGTGAAAACGAGCCTCAGGGATTGTTGTTTTAGATACAATTTCAAAAATTACTTTCACTTAGCAGCACATTTCTGTTACATACAGTAGTTCTGGGTGGTTATTGGCACCATTTAGCAGAACGTGTAAAATAGCTATTATTTGATGCAAGCAGCATGATCAAGCCAGTTTGCATCCCCAATAGCCATCTATTCATTAATAGCTGCAGTGCCACATGGCACATCACACCCAGTAGCAGGCCAGGAGCTTGCAGAGACCTTCGCAAATAGTTCTCTCTGTGTGTCCTAATAATTGAGTGCAATTATTTACAGCTCATTTAATCTTATCATATGACTACGGGATCCCATTATCCCCACAAAAATGTTGACCACCATGCTGTGCTACGCTAATGTGGTAAGGCCAAGGCATTGCTAAAATAGAAATGATCAGATGCAGTTATTGCTGGTACGGTCTGCCGTTTATTGCTCTTTAATGTATTTTAAATTATTTCTTTAATCTCTGTTGGTTTCTATGCATACCGCACAGTGTACCTTTCACAAAGCAAAAATGGAATGCACCCGCTGCCTTATTTCATTTTTATTTTTTAAATATGTTTTTATTGAGTTTTTCGGGTCTCACATATCACAACAATATATTGTCATTATGCGTTACATAGTTCTAATTGTTTAATTGTTTGTTTCTTTTTTTGACACATATACTGTGCACCTCACAACTGGAACAACCTACCCGAGACTCTCACAGCCGCCACCAGTCTATGTTCTTTCAAAACTAAAGCGGTCTCACTTTTTAATCTGGTCTGTAACTGTTACATACGCCTATAATATATATTATCTCTAACTGTGCATGCAATGTCTTTATACAGTATATAATGTATAACCCTGTTCATATAATGTAACCGTGTATTCGCATCGTAACTCTGTGCCCAGGACATACTTGAAAACGAGAGGTAACTCTCAATGTGTTACTTCTTATTGCTCTCACTGGCGCGTCCGGCAGTGGAACCGGAAGAGAGCTCATTGAGAGAGGGACCCAGCCGCGAGGACATCCGGTATAGATCCCCTCTTCCGGTTCCACTGCCGGACGCGCCAGTGAGAGCAATAACGGAGGAGGAGATCTTGCGGGATCAAACCACGCGGCCGATGCTGGGCAAAAGAAGTTACAATTCAGTGTGAGTGTGCTTTTTGTTTATTCACCTTGCTATATATATATATTGTTTTATGCTTTTTCAACGTGTATGCTTGTTTATGCTCATGTCTCAAACTGTTACCAAATAAAGACCTGTTATATTGCTAACCCTGGTTTGCACACATTTTCTTGGTCTTTTGGGCAACGGGGAGAGGAGACACTCACACACTATACCTATTGGGGGATATTTTGCGGAGACGACTCCACACCACCTATACAGGCTGACATCACCCTCTGAGAGCAAGAACTCACATTAGGCCGTGTGAGTTTTATGTTTATTGGGACTCCACCATAGGAGTCTGCATTTACCCACTACAGTCTGCGTTGAGGGCGAAGTCTCACACAAGCCCGTGTGAGTCACTGAAACTATATGTTTATGTTTCATTGATTGTTTATTTAGTGGAATTCCACCATCACCCCTTCCTCCAATCCCCCCCACCCCCCCCATCCCCCACATATGTGACACTCATACTGTGTTTTATTCCATTTTTATTCAACTTCATCCTGTTCCATCAACATCGTGAGGTCCATGAGTTTTGCGCTGACCGTCTTCACACTCCCATTGCCACGTTAAGAAGGACACGGGGTTCCCTTCTTCAAGGTCAAGCAGCAACCAAAAATCATCAAAAGGGCCAGTATATATTTTTATACTCTTTTACACCACAAAACACAATTTTTTATTTTTCTACATATTTTAATATATCAAAGGCGTTGTAGCATTTTTTAGCCACACATTCCAGGGAGCGCCCCAGTTCAAACAACCACTGAGCTTATTCAGTGTATAGACAGATCTGTCAGTTTTCGGTGGGTGGGCATCTCTGGCTAGGACCTTTTTCTATATCTACATATTGTTCAAGCATTATACTCTGGTCTTGTCTAAGCAGTATTTGTTCAAACAGCAAGACATACAGTAGTGGTATCACATGGTTATGTATAGTCTATCCCGATATTGGACAAAGATAGTCTTATCGAGGGATAGTAAGGGTCATCAATAGCATTTGGGGATTACTCCACCGGGTCCTTGGTCCGGCTGGCGGGGTGGGAGGGGGAAGGGGGTGGGGGATGGTATTGTATTGTATGTCTTTATTTATATAGCGCCATTAATGTACATAGCGCTTCACAGCAGTAATACATGTGGTAATCCAATAAATAACAGATAATATAAATAACAGATCATGGGAATAAGTGCTTTAGACATTAAGGAAGAGGAGTCCCTGCTCCGAGGAGCTTACAGTCTAATGGTGCGTAGATCCCTTTCAGTGTGGGTCGGGAGGATATTGGGTCTGTTTTTTTTGGGGGGGGGGGGGAAGCGGAGGGAACCGGGAGGGGGGGTCAGTGTTCTTGCATACGACCTGGCCTCCGCGGTTCGGAGGGGGAGGGGACGTCCGGTGGTTGCCTCTAGGAAGGCCCATCTCTCTGTTGCGTTCCTGGTATGCTGCTGCTGGAGCTGGGTCTCTCGGAGCTGGAGGTCTGGAGCAAGTCTCGGCAAACGGGGTCCAGTGAGAGCGACCTATGCTGGGCAAGGAGAGCAGCGCGGAGTTGGTGTTTTTTTTGGCAGCTTTCCGGGATTCGGTGATTGCTGCGGTGCGTCCCCTTGCGCCCGGAGGAGCGTTGAGGTAAGAGGGCAGGTTGCTCCGGTGGGAAGGGGGGGGTGGTGGGAAGGAGAGAGGTAGGGGTTGGGCAGAGGGGGAGAGTGGGGGCAGGGGAGGGGAGGGGAGGGGGTGGGCGGTAGGGAGAGTGGGGGAAGGGGGGAGGGGGGGGGTGGGTTGGTAGGGATGGTGAAGTAGGGGGGGAAGAGATAAAGGAGGGGGGGGGGGGGGGAGAAGGGGAGAGGGAGGGGGGGGGGGGGGTTTTCAGGGGCAGGTGGTGTGGTGTTGGGGCCTGTAGGGGCTCTTAGGTTTCTTAACCGCTTGTGGCCATCATCTTTAATGGATGTTCATGTGGGCGGTGGAAGGTTACTGTTGACTGTGGGGCACGGTCCATGCAGGGTGCCGGTTAGGGCGTCCCAGGTCTCCTTCGGTACCGGAGGAATGGCGGGGTCATCTGGGGTCAGCGAAGTCGTTGGCTAGCCAGCCTCTCCGATGCACGGGGGGTATCCTGGGGGTCCGTCTCAGTCGTCGCATCCATGGGGGGGCGGTTGTTCTTCTGTGGGGGGGGGATCCCCAGTGCTTTTAGGAATGCTTTCGCATCTTCAGGGGCAGACACCGTGAAGTGGCGGCCATTACGGAGCACCACTAACTTAAAGGGGAATCCCCAGCGGTATTTGACCCCCTGGTCTCTTAGGTGGGAGGTAGGTGGTCTCAGCGCGTTTCTCTTGCTCACCGTGAGGCGAGAGAGGTCATTGAAGAGCTGAATGTCCACTCCATCCATCGTTATGGTACGCAGATCTCTGGCAGCCGCCATGATCCGCTCTTTTGCTGAGTAGGCGTGCATTCTGAGCACTACGTCCCTGTGTTGGTTGAGGTCCTTTGGTTTTGGGCCAAGGGCTCGGTGTGCTCGGTCAGCGTGCAGGTCGTGTTCCGATAGGCCAGGTACCACTTGGAGAAAGAGTCTGCGGAGGTAGGGCTGCAGTTCATCATGGGTGATGGACTCAGGGATGTTCCTGAGGCGGATGTTCTGCCTCCGCTCCCTGTTCTCAAGGTCCTCGAGGGCATTTTGCAGGTCTCGGATTGCATCCCCACATCTTGTGACCTCTTCGTGGGTCTCGGCCTGCTCATTGGTTATTCCCTCCATTTTCACCTCGAGGTCCTCGGTCCTTTCTGTCAGCGCACCCACCTCGGCTCGTATGATCTGGAGGGCTTTATCAGTATCCTCCTGTACCCCCTTCCTCATTTTAGCTATGAGAGAGTCGAAAAATTCTTTATTCAGAACGGGGGGGTCTGTTTCGGGCGGGCTATGTCGGCCGCTGCGCGCCTCGTGCTCCGGTTCCTCCTCGGCGCCATCTTGTTCTTCAGGGCTGATATCTGCCTGGCGCTGTGTCGGGGCGAAGAATTTGGTGACTGGGTTCGGGTTCCGCTTTTGAGCCTTCCCCATCATCTCCCTGATGTTAGCTGTTGGGGTGGGTATCAAATTCGGGGGGTTTGGGGTAGGGGAAAATGCCTATTCTTATTGCTTTTGTGCGAGGGTGTCGGGAGCTCTCCTCCTAGCTAACCATCAGCGGTGACGTCACCGGAAGTCTCCCAAATAATACATTCTTAATCACTGATACTGTACACTGTAAAATAGTCCATGACCTGACTTAGTTATCACAGTAGGTGGTCAATGTGAGCAAAATTAAAAAGAACTGATGCTGTCAGACGGCTTTCTTATCCAATTTGTTCAATGTAGTTGCAAATTGAATATGCCAGTGACATTACACTCCATTAGCTTAATACAACTATCAAGTAATACAACTATCAAGTATGTCTACTGTACGTCAAACTGACACTCCAGAAATAAAGCAAATAAATAAGATGGGCATGACTTTCCTTTTATGCCTTCAGGTGTATGAATAAGTGCTGTTAGCTTTAGTGCTCGGGGTATCAGTAACGGACACATCTGCTGTGCTGTAACGAGGTATGCTGTCTTCTCTTTTCATTCATTTTACTGTGAAAAATAATAATAATGTTTGTCAAAATGGCTCAGAAGAAAATAATCATACTTGAATTGATACCTAATATAAGAGGAAACTATAAAATACAGTGTAAATGAGCAAAGATATATTTTCAAGAGAGATGATTGGAACATCTTGATAAAATGCTCTTCCTCTGCCCCTAACATTTTTTATGATGGGCTTTGATGACAGATGGTAATCACTGTGTTTCATAGCCGCAGTGAAATTCATGCAAGCCATTATATTTACTAGGTCCCTAAATGAGATTGAAAATAATATATATACTGTATGTTGCTATAGTACCCAGGTGGACTTTGGGGACACATCAAATCTTTTGTTGAACAAAAGAATGGGTTACACCTTACATTAAGGCTCTATAATTAGCTTGTGCAAGAACACAGTGCACTGTAAATGTTTCTACAATATTTTTGTGTTGTCGTTATCTTAATTGGCAAAAGCACAATAGGTGCTATCTTCTCAAGTTCAACTTCAGTTAAATTGTTTTTATGTATGACACAGGTTCTCTTAATGCAGAAGAGCACCTGCGGCCTGTTCAGAAATAAACAAACAGCATTGCAAGTTAGGAAGATCAATGCTAAGTAGAAACCTCGGAGCTCATACTGTATTTGCCGCTAGTCATTACAGGATCAAACAGTACTTGTAACAAAAAGAGAGTCTTCTGCATTAAAAAAAAAAAAAAATACCTTCACAGACACCAAGAAAACTTGGTACTAGAGTGCATGTGGGGAGGACACGCATCCTAAACCTACAACTAGGACATACCGAAAACATATAGGGGAACAATGAGGAACACAATAAAGGGCAGAAAACATGAACGGGAATAGTAAATCTGTCTGCCAGGGTATTGGGGTCTTTTTGCCAAGCTTTGCTTAAAAAGGAAGGTTTTTCATTCCTTTCTGAATGGAACAATCTCTTGTAGCTTATCTTTTTTTGGCTTTATCCTTCTGTAACCAGAAAATGTAAATGACCCAAATATGGACATAAAAGCGCACCAAGGTAAGTATAAAAACATATGTATTAAAAGTACAGACAATTCAATTCTCACAGTACATACAGTAGGAGTAAATACAGGCTCCAGTCATGATTTGCAAATTAAGAGAGTTCCATGACCAAAGCTTTGACCCGTGTTGTTGGTAACAGATGCCCAGAAAAGGGAGTTCTCCGTACATGAATTGAACAAGCCTACATTTATTTTAGCACATATTTAAAATATTGGCTATGACATCTGAATGTTCCAGGAGCAAAGCAACTAACTCAACTCTGGTTCATGTCATCTTGATTCCACCTAAACCTATACATTTATGGGAATCAGTCTAGTTCAGAATACATGCAAAATCCTTGCAAGGCTGGATGCGTTAGCTGCTTTGACCTCTAATTGTTTAAACGTATCAGTGTTTTGGTTTGACTGTGACAGAAGATCTCACTTGTGGAGGAAGAAGACCTTTGCTGAACCCTACTAATGAATAGACTGACATCCTGTGGGGTAATTTTATCTCATCTGTGCTGCCTTGTCTGGTATGACTCAATAATTCCTACCCAACTTTTTCTTCATTCCGTATAGCATTCTAGGGGGAAAAAAGCATTTCTTAAAGTCGTTGTCCAGCCTAGTAAATATATTGGAATTACTGCACTTATAGATCATCAGGGGATCCCAGTTGTGGCCATCCTACTACTGTATATAAAATGGTGAGGCACGTTGAGAGTGAATATCCCACAGAAATAACCTCAGCATAGTAAATGGACCTTATAGTAGTGTTGTAAACAGTTGTTGTTCTGGGAACATTATTTGGGAGTTGTCAAACATGGTCATAAAATAAAATAAAGTTCAATGTTGCACTTGCTGTGGAAGAATCAGAGGAATTTACTGAAGACCTTTTCAAAGATGGATAAGGCGACAGATACCAACACATATGAGGCAATCAGGTCAACCTGAGACTAGATGGAGGTTCCCAAAAAGTCACTTTAACTAATTCATTTTGAACTAATGTGACCTATCACATATTACAGCAACCAATGGGATTGTTTTTAATCCCATTGGCTGTAATACCATGTGATATAGCCATGTGGTTTTAAGGATGTGACGTACCTCCCTTGGAAATCACGTCCCATACTTAAAAAAAAAAAAAAAGAGGCGGGCACATGATACAGCATCCAATCAGATTGTAGCTGTATCATCTGACCATAAAATGTGACATCACAAGCCATGTATAAGGCCTATATGTTTCATTTTACCTCAAGAAGCCGACAAGACAAATTCCTGTTGTGGATTTACCATGGGGCTTTGGATTGACAGATGAAGAAAGAAGATTAAAGAAAAGAAGAAAATAATGACATGAAGAAAGAAGATGGTGATAGAAGATAAAAAAATTTCTGATGCTGGTCTTCAAGGTGGATGGCGTTGGCTTGCAGATGATCACGTCGCGATACGAGAGCTTGCAGATACAATGGGATTCGGAGGGTGAAAACTTCTAAATGTAAAAGAAATATTGAATATATGTAAATGACTTTTTTTCATTGTATTTATTTGTTTTTGATTGCACATTGACTGGTAATGTATTAATCTGTGCCCCTTTAGGGTACAGATAAATACAGTGACAGCCAATACATTTTTTGGCAAATGCTTGTTTTCTATTGATTGTTATGTTTCGATTTCTGTTAATTGTTTGGATTCAATTGTTTGGAATTTGGATGGCTTGTTTTTAGTACATTTCAAGATTGGTTAGCGTTTTTAATTAATTGTTTTGTTTGTTGGCTATTGGTTTAAATTAATTATTTGTTTTGTTGGCTAGTGCTTTTATTTATTTAATTGATTGTTTGGCTAGTGGTTTATTTGTTTAATAGTTTACTTGGATAGGTGTTTATTTAATTGTATTGTTCTGGAATAACATAATTGTAATAATTTTGCTATTTTGGTGATAGATAATTATTTGTGATGTGTACTATTAGGCTATTTAGTTATTTTATTGTTGGGGTGTTTAGGTGCTTGTGTATTTCTTTGATTATTGTATATTGTTGGCCTTAATTATTTGTATTAGGTTGACCATTGACTGCTATAGTGGCTTATCAGGCCCATATTATATGGGTATGATATACCACTGTGCCAATCAATGGGTACAGGGTGGGAATAGTGTCTGGGGAGGGTGGGTAGCTGGGGACGAGGGTTAACCCCTTAATTACTATAGTGTATTTTTTCTTGTATTCTTGCTGGCATCGGAGGACATGGACCCGGAGTGTGCTGACAAGGATGCCCTTCGTGATTGCAGGGGTAAGTAGAATGGTTTATTTACTTTATTTATGCTGCCTGGCTAATGTTTTATTTAATAATGGGCAAATGAGCTATTATCCATATCTGAATAATACAGCTCAACCTCGTTATAGCGTGATCCGCTACAACGTGGATCCGATTATAACACGGTCTGAGTGTGGCTCCCAAGCCTGTGGTATAGTAGCTAGAGAATTGCACTAGCTATGAAAGATCATGGGTTCGATTCCTGCATGTGTATTATATAAAATGTATTCACTGTTGGGCTGTCATTGGTCAGAGAAGGGTCATGTGACCCTCCTCTGCACTCGAAATTTGAAAGCAAATTGAAAGCTTGGGAGAGTGTACGTAAGCGCTGCGCACATGGACGCAGCCTGATGAAGCAGGGAGAGGGGAGAGCTGCAGAGAGGAGAGAGCTGCAGATGCCAGGCAAGTCCTTGCTGAACCCCTGATCACGGTGGCCATTTTGCAATCCCGGTTATAACGCAATCCCGGGTATAACGCAGTCTTATTATGTAGACCCTAAGCACCACATTATAACCGGGTTCAGCTGTAGTAATTTTGACCATTACTGTACTGTATGCGTTGGGAGATAAGGGGTGTATTTATTTCAATGTATTACAAAAAAAATTTGCCACAGGATTGGTACCGCAGGCCAGCAGGGACCACCCGATTAAGGTTTATTGTGGGTAGCAGCTGTTTTAATATACATTTTAATACTAGTGTAGATGAGCAGGGGGTCTCCGGACCAGAATCGCGTTGATTTGAGGTCCAGGGACCCCCTGCTTCCCGAGATACAGGCCCCGTTATGGGGCGCCGGTATCTCCTATGCATTTAAATGTCTCACGTCACATGACCATGGGAATAAAATCGAATTCTGTCAAGATTTGCACAGGGAGAGGCAGCTCTCTCTGTGCAGCTCTCTCTGCAGCTAAATCAAATCGCTTGGTTTGGCCTTTTCAGGCGAATCATCACGTCGCCGGCTACTTTTTGGGAATTTAGCTATCACAGGTAATTAAGGCTTTCTGAATTCCGTGATAGCAACGCTCCAAAAACTGGCGAATTAAACAGCCCGGCGATTTTATTTATGAACGCTTATAGCATAGGCCCCAAAGTCTTAAACCATAGCCATAGGCAAAAATCGATTGGTTCCTAACCCTGGCCTATAAGGATTGAAGAAAGTCGCCTTTTTATGCCTTTACCGAATGGTCCCACAGTGGTTTTAGCTGCGAATGCTGCAGTATATTCCATTACGTGTCAGCTCACAAGAAAACGCGACATTGAACAAAACACTGAGTCGCTTGCCATTTCTGTCACTCAGGCGTTTTTCGTGAAATACAGAATGAGACTGCTTCACTGCTGAGTGATGTTGTATTTTAGTATGACAGCAACAGGAAATAAATGTCCTTTGCAAGGAAGTTTTTCTGCCCATCTATACTAAGGGTGGCCAACTCCAGTCCTCAAGGACCACCAACAGGCCAGGTTTTCAGGATATTCCTGCTTCAGCACAGGTGGCTCAATCAGTGGCTCAGTCAAAGACTGCACCACCTGTGCTGAAGCAGGGATAGCCTGAAAACCTGACATGTTGGGGGCCTTTGAGGGTTGGAGTTGGCCACTCCTGATCTATACATTACATTTTCATTGCAAATCCTCCAGTATTTTTCTGATTTGGATATATACTGTGAGCTCACTAAAATAATTTTAAAGCAGCTGGGCACCCTGTCTGTTTTTTTACCCCCCCCCCCTTTTTTTTTTAGTAGGCTAGGAAGCGGGAGCTAAAATACAGAAGATCCCAAGATATTTACTGTTAAAGTAGTGTGTACCTGTCCTCCGCAGGGGAAAGAAAATGGCAGTATAAATCTGCATTACACTGGCCAATAGGAAGCTGAAATAGATGACGTTGTGGCTCCCTATTGGTCCATGTGACACACATACTGGCCGTACTCTGAAATGAATGTGGTTCAGCTCTGGGGACGCCTGCTTCCCATCTTTGTAACAAAACAGAGGGGGTGGGGAGGGAGAGGATTTTTTATTTAATTTTTCCACACAGGATTGAAACAGGGGGTTTCCAGAGCTGAACCCTATTAATTTCAGCTCTGGCACACCCTGCTTCAGGAGGTACTTACCTCCAGTAGGGGGTGTCGGAAGCCGCTCCAGCTGAGCTAGCTGGGTTTTAAAGTACCTGATGATGTCACGGCTTCCTATTGGCCCGCAGGGAGGGAGGGTGAAATGCCGCCATTACGAAGACCCTGCTAGCCAATCAGGTACCTGTGTTCAAAAAATAAATGTAAAAAAACAAAAACGTTTGGATTGCCGATTTAATAACTCAGCTCTTGCCATTGCAACTGTGGCGGCAATTTCATACATATTTCATACAATTTTATACATTTCA
Source organism: Ascaphus truei (assembly GCA_036426205.1). Taxonomy (NCBI): domain Eukaryota; kingdom Metazoa; phylum Chordata; class Amphibia; order Anura; family Ascaphidae; genus Ascaphus; species Ascaphus truei. The sequence goes on along the minus strand of CM071578.1, from coordinate 2,776,204 downwards.
TATAGTTTTAGGTGCTTGTGCACAGACAGAAGCAATGAAGTTCGCTTTGCGTGTTTAGGGTTTAAAGTTTCCTGCACACTCACAATAGGGAACAGCTCTAGGCTGCAAAACGGCTCTAAATGGCAATTTTAATCTTGAAATAAGCCACTGTAAATTACTTTTTTTTTATACAGTCAAATGTTCACTTTTCTTTAATGAAAATGCATTTATCATAAAGCACCAAGCTCTCATTTTTCGCATTTGAAATTGATGGTTTGCTTGAGGATTCTTTGCAGCGGCATTTACATGTATTAGATCAGATGGCTTTTTCTACTGGGTTCTTTGTCTTTAGTCGATAACAGCGAAAATAATTTTTTCCCCCTAGTAATAGTTTTATGCATTAAATAATCACTCATGAATCTAATTAGCACCAAGATGAACTCAGTCCATTTTTAAACACAAAGGAGGAGCTGTTTAATCCTAACAATTAACTCTCCTATGAATAATCTTTGGAAAGAATCTGATTTATCACTTTTTCATTAAAAACAAATAAACCTATTTGCCGATATCATGTATTTTAGAAGAAAAAAAGAATGGTAGTTGTATTAACTGTATGTAAAATTCTTAATGGTACTAATAGTACTTAATGATTTTTCATATTTTATTTCTTGTAAAACATGATTTCTGTACAGTAGTTTTTTACATTAACATAAAAAACACACAATGTGTCTCTTTTTGACTGAGCTAAACTTTTTGGATTTTAGTTTGATCTATTTCCTTTTTATTATTGTATTATTACAATGTTATAGTATTTCCAATCAACAAATAATATTTTATTTTTATTTATTTATTTATAAAATATTTTACCAGGAAGTAATACATTGAGAGTTACCTCTCGTTTTCAAGTATGTCCTGGGCACAGAGTAAAACAAATAATACATGGTTACAAATACAGTTACATAAATGAACAGGGTATACATTATATACAAGACATTGCATGCACAGTTAACGAAAATATATATGGGCGAATGAAACAGTTACAGACCAGATTAAAATGTGAGACAGCCTTAGATTTGAAAGAACTTAAACTGGTGGTGGATGTGAGAGTCTCTGGTAGGTTGTTCCAGTTTTGGGGTGCACGGTAAGAGAAGGAGGAAGGCCGGATACTTTGTTGAGCCTTGGAACCATGAACAGTCTTTGGAGTCTGATCTCAGGTAATAAGTGCTGCATGTGGTAGGGGTGAGGAGCTTGTTCAGATAGCTGGGTAGCTTGCCCATAAAGAATTTAAAGCCAAGACAGGAAAGGTGAACTTTGCGCCTAGACTCTAGTGATGACCAATCTAGGGAATACTATTTTATTAACCCCTTCAATGCCAAAGCAGTCAGCAACGGGGTTAAAATATATACAGTATGATGAGGGCTCCCTTCACCTATGAGTTTGAAATAGCGAGATATACTTTGCCCACAGGTATTGACACATGATTTTGTTATGGTGCATTAGTGACTGTGTAAATTGTATTGTTCAGATCAGTGATTCTCAACAGGGGTTTTCGAGAACGACTAGGGGTTTGTGAGGTGTCTCCAATGGGTTCGTCCCCAAAATACCTGTAATGGTGGTGGTACAGTATATTACTAATATATAGTATAAGAAATGGGAGCCCCACACCCCCTAACGACGTTACTCAATAGAATCCAAAATTGAAAAGTTCACATATAACTGTTAAATTCTTCAATCACAATGACTGTCCCATGTGAATATAATCTCCCTCGTAGCCACGTTATAGTACAGTGGTCTGGCCTCCTCAATAGCCTCTGACCTGAGGAATATCTTGTATGAGGTAAGCCAGTATTGAAAAAGATAAATGACTCACTATTTGTACGTAGGACAGCGTTAGCGTGCTCCAACCGGGGTAGGAAACAAAATGCAGATAGGTGAGGCGGTGCAGCTGCCTTGTGATAAAGATAGCAGACCGGGACTTCTTAGATAAGTACAAAAGCTTTAATGGCACATATAGCAAAGAGAATCACTCTTACGCGTTTCGCACGGAAGTCCGCACTTTATCAAAGAGTGGACCTCCGTGCGAAACGCGTAAGAGTGATTCTCTTTGCTATATGTGCCATTAAAGCTTTTGTACTTATCTAAGAAGTCCCGGTCTGCTATCTTTATCACAAGGCAGCTGCCCCACTCCTCCCCCGCCCCCAGCCCACCCCTCTTTCCCGGAAAACCAGCGCAGAAAAGTACTCGAGAGGCCCTATTTCTGAGCATTTATATTACATTCATAGATCAAAGATTTCCTAGAACTAAAGCCGCTTTTTGTTGTTGCTTGTATTATTTTCTCTTGTAATCTATCGATTTGGTTGATGAATGTGATTTCTTTAAGACGGCGGTGATTGGTTGGTAACGAGCGCCACAAGATCCACGGCCACCTAAGGGATCACACAATAAAAACGTCCCTATTGTATACTGACGCATTGAAAATAACAGCTTAAATACAAATAAGCCCTCGCCATATTATATATCCATGTACAAGTGTTCCTTTGTTCACCCCAGCCTCATTTCTTGCTGTCGTACAGAGATACGTCCTGGAAAAAATAATCTGTAACAAAGAACACAAAAGTCGCATTCTGAACGACTGCTAGCAAAAAATAATAATAATGGATTTGATAGTGTCAAAGGCTGTTGGTTTTTTTTTGGATATCAAAATAGTATTACCGGGGCTATTGATCAAACTCCCACACTGGCCATTTTGGTGGCAGATGGTGGTGAGGAATTTGGAATACTCATCTGTTATCATCAATGTTTCAAACTACTTTGCACCAATTTTATGCTTGTGTCATGATGCAGTATGTGGGGGGTCGGGGGGGGGGGGGGGGGCAGTGGGAGGTGAGTTACTGAGTTCGCCTATGATAATGATTGTCACAGGACTGCAAAGTTGAACAAAGTGAATTTATTGGAAAAAGTTTCCACAATCTTCCAGTACATAAAACACCACACAAACTCACCCAACTGGGGTAACTGTTGTACAACCTAAAGACCTAGGTGTGGGACCTCCGCCTCCGGAAGCTTACACATTCCCAACTTGCGCCGCTGTCCTTGGTAGACGTGGGCAGCACTGCCTTGCTCTCCGCTGGCTTGGGGGGAGAGAGGAGAAGGGGAGAGGAGGATGGAGAGGGACAGGCGAGCGGGTGGAGATGTGATGGGAGAGAAATAATTCAATAATACAGCATAAATTGGGAACGATATTACCACATACCATTATAATATTTCTTTTTAAGTGATGTAATTTGTTTTTAGAAAATTATTTTTGATTATTTTTGATTGTTTTCTGCTTTTTTACTTTTAGAAACCTAATATACTATATATTAGAATGCAGTTAGGTGAGACGGGCTTCTTAGATAAGTACAAAAGCTTTAATGGCACATATAGCAAAGAGAATCACTCTTACGCGTTTCGCACGGAGGTCCACTCTTTGATAAAGTGCGGACTTCCGTGCGAAACGCGTAAGAGTGATTCTCTTTGCTATATGTGCCATTAAAGCTTTTGTACTTATCTAAGAAGTCCCGGTCTGCTATCTTTATCACAAGGCAGCTGCCCCGTCTCACCTAACTGCATTCTAATATATAGTATAATTAGGTTTCTAAAAGTAAAAAGCAGAAAACAATCAAAAATAATCAAAAATAATTTCTAAAAACAAATTACATCACTTAAAAAGAAATATTATAATGGTATGTGTGTAATATCGTTCCCAATTATGCTGTATTATTGAATTATTTCTCTCCCATCACTTCTCCACCCTCTGCTCTGTCCCTCTCCATCCTCTCTCTCCCCCTTCTCCTCTCTCCCCCCCAAGCCAGCGGAGAGCAAGGCAGTGCTGCCCACGCTACCAAGGACAGCGGCGCAAGTTGGGAATGTGTAAGCTTCCGGAGGCGGAGGTCCCCACACCTAGGTCTTTAGGTTGTACAACAGTTACCCCAGTTGGGTGAGTTTGTGTGTGTTTTATGTACTGGAAGATTGTGGAAACTTTTTCCAATAAATTCACTTTTGTTCAACTTTGCAGTCCTGTGACAATCATTATCATAGGCGAACTCAGTAACTCACCTCCCACTGTCCCCCCCCCCCCCCGACCCCCCACATACTGCATCATGACACAAGCATAAAATTGGTGCAAAGTAGTTTGAAACATTGATGATAACAGATGAGTATTCCAAATTCCTCACCACCATCTGCCACCAAAATGGCCAGTGTGGGAGTTTGATCAATAGCCCCGGTAATTACTATTTTGATATCCAAAAAAAACCAACAGCCTTTGACACTATCAAATCCATTATTATTATTTTTTTGCTAGCAGTCGTTCAGAATGCGACCTTTTGTGTTCTTTTGTTACAGAATTTTTTTCCAGGACGTATCTCTGTACGACAGCAGAGAAATGAGGCTGGGGGTGAACAAAGGAACACTTTGTACATGGATATATAATATGCGAGGGCTTATTTGTATTTAAGCTGTTATTTTCAATGCGTCAGTATACAATAGGGACGTTTTTATTGTGGTGATCCCCTTAGGTGGCCGTGGATCTTGTGGCGCTCGTTACCTCACATCACCGCCGTCTTAAAGAAATCACATTCAACCAAATCGATAGATTACAAGAGAAAATAATACAAGCAACAACAAAAAGCGGCTTTAGTTCTAGGAAATCTTTGATCTATGAATGTAATATAAATTGCTCAGAAATTGAGGGCCTCCGAGTACTTTTCTGCGCTGGTTTTTGTTGCGTGTGTGGCCCATCACGGTAAAATAATGATTGTGCCTATAACGTGGCTTCCCCACAACTTACAAAGCGAGTGTAGCCCACAGCGAGCAAATTAGTCTTTAGGCGACAAAGTGTAATTGGCTTCCTTAGGCCTCGGGCATGGCGCCTCGGGCCGCGCTGATCCGTGCTCCTGCTCTGCCTCGCTTGCTCAATCTGGTGCTTTTTTTGCGTCCTGGCAGGCGAGGCAGTGAGCGCGCTTTGGGGGTGGGGCGGAGGCGGAGCGGAGGCGTGGCGGGAGGCGGGGCTAGTCCCTCGCTCCCATTGGATGCTTGCGGTCACGTGACCTCTCCTCTGCTCCCCTGAGCGCCGAAATTTAAACTTGCTTGTCTGCTAATATTTTCTGAGCCTCCGCACGCATGCGGAAGCGGCTGCTAAAGCCGCGCTGATCACAGATGAACGGGGAAAGTTCATCTGCTCAGCGCGGCTCAGCGGGGTCTATTGGACTATGTCCCAGGCCTTAGAGAGATTCAGTCACCCATAAACGGGGGTCCCCAGTGCTGAAAAGTTACAAAAAAATTAAAAAAAATACTAAAAAATTTGCCCGCTTGGGTTTGCCTCTTAGGCTGGGGCCATGGTGACGCAAACTGTGCGGACGCGAACAGACTACCTTAAGGCGCGTCTGCACGGAAGCAGGAGGGGGCGCGCGTTGCTTGAGAAATAAGTTAAATTGATTTCTCAGCGCGACAGACAGGTCACGTGAGCGGTTCGTCCAAGTAGGGCGAACCAGCTCCCTGACGCCCCTAGGAACGCCCCCCACGGCCAGTCAATCATGGCCAGGGAAAGCACCCGCTTTCCCACAGCCTCTACACGCCTCAGCGCGGACGAAGGCACCATGACCCCAGCCTTAAAGCTGCAGTCCAAGCGGCGTTTTTTTTTTTTTTACATTTTATTATTTTCCCCTTTAATATGTGCATCAATACAATCCACACAATGATAAGTAATTAGCTACGTTGCCGATCGATTCCGTTCTCCTGTGATCGATTGGCGAAGATCACTAAATCAGTTCACTAACTTGCTGTTAGAGCAGCAGAAGAGGACCAAAGATGCAAAGTTCTGTGGGGAAGATCATGTGACCAGGCCTGTTTCAGAAGAGGAAGGGGATGTGATTTTGTAAATGGTTGCTATAGAAACAAAAAATGCTTGTTACATTATAATAGATAAAAAATGTCATTCAGAGTTGTTTTTTCTTTAAATGCTACAATGCTACAGTCATAGTACAGTTTTAAAAAAATGCTAGTCATAGTACAGACTGATTTATTAAGAAAAAACACATGTAGGGTATTGCTTGGTCTGTAGCTTTAATGTACCCTAAACAGTAAAGAGTTCTATTACAATATATTACAATGACAGCTGTGTTGTGTGAAATGTAATGAATCAGCAACTAGAAGGAATATTGCTAATAAAGATGTGCACTTGACCCAAAGTTTTGGATCTAAAAAATATTTGCGTTTTTGGTTTTGCCAAAACCCATCAAAAAGTTTGGTGGTTTCGGATGATGGAAAAAAAATAAATTTGATTAAAAAAGTGTTAATCTAAAACAGTTTCTGCTACCTAAGTAAGTAATTATACCATTTGCAAACAATTTAGCAAAAATAAAGATAATAATGTTAAATATGGTTTATATCTGTTCCCAAGTCCAGCAAAGAGCAGGACAAGGTCAGAGACAGGACAAGGTCAGAGACAGGACAAGGTCAGAGACAGGACAAGGTCAGAGACAGGACATGGTCAGAGACAGGACATGGTCAGAGACAGGACATGGTCAGGGACAGGACAAGGTCAGGGACAGGACAAGGTCAGGGACAGGACAAGGTCAGGGACAGGACATGGTCAGAGACTGGACATGGTCAGAGACTGGACATGGTCAGAGACTGGACATGGTCAGAGACTGGACATGGTCAGAGACTGGACATGGTCAGGGACTGGACATGGTCAGGGACAGGACAAGTCTAATTCGAAGGAGGAGACTACTGTAGTTAAAAAGACCAGCCAAATGTTAGAGTATGTTGTGGGCACTCACTGGGCCCCGCTGCTGTTTGCACCAAATGAAAGGAGTATGTCCTTGTCCTTGGGCCATCCCTCTCACCTTTGTGCCACAATACCTATAATGTATTTAGATATAAAAACAGCACCTGTTATCATATATATTACTAAAAATGCTATATACGTATATATACAGTACTTATACAACAGATAAGAATGTTAACTTAATGCAACTGGAAATCATTTTAACTGATACCATATATATTATGAATCTATGTATATCTTTAAAACAAAGTAGGAGAGCGCGGGCTCCATAGCGTGATTCTGTAAGGTAAAAACTATTTATTGGCACCAAAGTAATCCAACTACTCACAAGTGTAGCTGTGTATGTGTATCTTTATTTATACAGCGCCATTAATGTACACAGCGCTTCACAGCAGTAATACACGTGACATAATCATATAAATAACAAATAATACAAATAACACATAAAGGGGAGAAGCGCTTCGACATAGAGATAACATTTAGGAAAAGGAGTCCCTGCCCCGAAGAGCTAACAATCTAATTGAGTAGGAGACAGGTCAGATAACACAGCAGTATATCTCACTCTGACATATACAGCTACTCAAGTATCCAACAGGAAGGATTAATTGCACCTGTTTGACTGATATATCATTAAAATATTGATTATTATTTATATCCTAGTACTGTATACTGGTGGAGAGAATTGAGAGATCAGATGGTGATTTCACAACTTCCTATATAAAAAATAAAAGATCTAATGCAGATAAAGGTGTTTAAAAACAAAACAAGTGACATGGATTGACTGGTGGTATATACAGACAGATTTCCCGGAGCCCAGGACTACAGTTCTGACTGCCCCCCCCCCCCCACCGAGCCTCATTTCACACCTCGCAAGCCCCCTCTATTTCCCTCCCTCTTCCCATGAATTTCTCTCTCCTTCATCTCACCTCTCACTCTCTCCATTAATTACCCCACTCACTCAATCCTCCCGCATCACATGTACTTCTCTCCCCTGCATCTCACTCTTACTCCCTCTTGCCCTCACTCACCCCCTCTCTCCTCTCACTCTCCCACCCTCGGGTCGACGATGTTCAGGGGTTGTATTGATATCAACAATCTGGACACGCTCATCTCTAATTTTCAGTTACTTTTTTCATATTTTCCAAATGTGACCATAATTCCATTTATAGCAGCAAAACACCTTGCACTGCATCTATTTATTTCTTTGTTTTGTTCTATGAATGACGCAGGGAGTCTCCGGAGCTGAACTGTGGTCATTGCAGGTCTGGGCACCCTCTTCTTCCAGAGATACTTACGTCCGCAGTTGGGCGCCTGTATCTCTGCAGCCAGGAAAATTGGATGCCTAACAAAATGCCAGAAACGTCATCCCTTGTGGCTTCCTATTGGCTTGACCTGAACATTTAAACGAAGATACCGGCATCACCTATGGAGGTAAGGATCTCTGAAAGTAGCGGCTCCCTGGAGATGAAATGAACACCGCTCAGCTCCGGAGACCCCCTGCTTCAATCCTAGAAGTAAAAAAAAAAACACGGAAGATCTAGTGCTAGGTGTTCTCCTGCTTTAAAATACGTTTGTTCTGAGCGAAATATGTTGGCTAAATAAATGAATGCATATGCTGTGTGCATACAGTACCATGCAAGAATTAATACAACAGCAAATATTACATTGTAGCAACTCATAGAATTGAGATGAGCTGTATCGCTCTCACGTCACTTATAAAACAGCTCTTAATATTAGCATTTAATCATCTGTATCTAATCTGGTGATTGGCCCCTTCAACTCAGAAACGCCACCTTTTTGTGAATATCGCTCCTGGTGAAGTTGGCCCGCCCGGCCTAGTTACAAGGAAAAACATTTCACATGTGAATCCTAGAGAAGAAGCTACACTATTCTGACATGTTTTATTTCTGCAGAAATGGAACAGCAGGTTTTTTTGTGCTCCTGGTATATAAAAAAAAAATCTTTTGTCGAGGTCACCACATTGAATAAAACCTTTCCTTTTATGCTACAGTGTTCCCAAGACCTGCTTTGTAAAGTCTTTCCGCAGTGTATAAACGAGGCTGCTTTTATGTAAGATAATGGTTTGGTTGCATAATATGCGGATTAAAAGAGTTTTGTAAAGAGTCATTTCAAAAGGGAAAATATGAAAAGAGAATGTTAAATATTTCCAAGTCTGCTGTGCTCTCTCTGCTATATTCAGTGGGTTTCATGGCGTTTGGTCCATATTTACTCAGCAGTTCTATGGCATCTGCATTTTTAATCATTCCAATTATTGGCACCAATAATGTTCTACTTGTTGGTCTCCCAACTGCACAATGTACCAAGCAAAAAAATATTCCCATTGAAATGGGATTGACTGGAAAATTAATATTTTTTTGCTCTTTGATTAATCTGGTGCAGTAAATTTGCATCGGTTCTGCAGCTGGGAGAAAAACCATCTCCCTTTCAATGTCAAATCTCCTTTACGAAACTGCAGTAACTGTTGTATTGTATTAGGGACAGTTTCTAGATCAGAGGTAGTAAATTCCAGTCAAGAGCTACCAACAGATCAAGTTATTACCAGGATATCCCAGCTTCAGCACAGGTGGCTGTCGCGGGAGACCAGGTAATTTACACCTTTTTACCAGGATTATTAATTGAGCAAAACAAGGTAATGAAATAAATTGTAATATATTCGACATAATTTCGCTTGATACACAAAATACAGGCAAAAATAACCACTTACTGTGGGACTGGGGTAGAAAACTAGACTTTCCTAGGTTCAGGGAAATCTAAATAAGAGTTTTACCCTGACCGGGATTTAGCCCGGAATCTCCTGGAACCCAAATCTGCATAAAATCCAGCCGCGTCCGCTACGATCGTTTCTGAGAATTTGGGCACAGATGTCGGGAATTAGTCTCTGGTGGGCAGGCTTTTCAGGCTTGAAATCGAAGCCGGTTGCTCTGCTATTCGCGCAAGAGCAACTTTCAAAAGCCCGCCTGCACTCTTACAACAGGGAACTCCGAATCTGATTGGCTCACAGATTCTTATAGTATTCTGAGTTTCATTCATAAAACTCAGCAACCAATCAACGCATGGTAACTATCCCAAGCAACCAATCAGAGCCAAGCTGGCTAGAAAAGCCGGGTCAGCAGGAAATTCGAAATAGCCAAGAGACATGCGCAAGCCTGCCACCTATCTACCTGGCTATCTCAATGCCACCCGCTGGGCAGGCTCCACCAGGTCTGGCAGAACAAATGGCAGCCCGGAGGATTGCCATTGTTCTCCGGACCTTGGTACTCCACCTTTCCCCGCTGACCAAATGCTATTCACACCTCTGGGCATCCTCTGATTGCTTTGAACTCCGATGTCCAGCAGACTTACCGGCGGCTATGGGTTAACTCGGGCAGCCTGTTTGGACATCGGTTCAGAATGTAACCAGCATATTACATTACATTATTAAAGTATATGTTTAATACACTTCTAAGTCTCTGGGTATGGGAGACAGAAGAGGAGAAAAGTTGTACTTTTATTTCTCTTATTCCCCACACACTTTCCCTTGGACTCAATCTGGACTCTTATACACGGATCAGGGGCAACCGAAACGGGCTTAACCTTTATTTGAGAGTCTGGTTACCCCCTACCGTCACAGTGGCTCACTGAAGACTGAGCCTCTGATTGAGGCACTTGTGCTGAAGCAGGGACTGATTTAGCCGCCTGTGCTGACGCCGGGATATTCACAAAACCTGTCCTGTTTGTATCTCTTGAGGACTGGAGTTGTGCCCCTTCCCATTCTACATAAATCCCCCTTACCCCACCTCTTAAAGCTGAGTTGTATAAATGTCCAATTTCTTATTATTGTCCCTTATGCAGTTCCAGAATATCTGTCAGAAAAGCAATTCATTTGGGGTTTTTTTTGTGGGGTGGGGGGGGGGATTTCATTGTTATCGCGATGTAAGTGAATGATTTTGTAAGTGAAAAAAGTCTCACCGGCTTCCCCGATGTAGGAAACCTATTAATTCATAGCAAGTCATATTCTGTATGTGATCACATCACACACTTCCCTGTGGCTCTGCAGCAGATCGGCTAGTGTTTTAAAGAGAACACAATGCACCCTTTCTTCCTCTAGTGCGCCTGACTTGTGCCACTATTTAATTGACACCATATCAGGAGTGGGAGGTGTTGAAGCCCAGGAGTGTGATAGCAAGTTTGTTCTTGTGACTTATCGATGTGTTTCTTTTACATAATTAACCCTCCCATTGAAAGGAGCGATATAACTCTATATATTACCATTACAACCACTCTCCTTGGTCTTGTCTCTAGCAATCAAAAGGATTCTCTTTATCATACTAACCCCCCTGATATATCAAGCTCCGTTATGGGTTAATTCATCTGAACGGGCGTTAACATCCATTGACTTGAATAGGAGGAACAGTAGCAGTCGTTTTGGTGCGTTAACCCATAACAGAGCTGGATGAATAACCTCCATATTTATTTATAACAACATTTATGGAGCACCCTTATCTAGGGTGCTGTATATTAGCTAGTAAAACAATGGGGGAGCTACATATGGAACATGTTATGTGATGGGTATACAGTAATTGTTAAGATGTCTTTGTGGTGGGCAGATGTGGGAACATTATGGTCGGGCTATGGGTTAGGTGCATTCAGAGCTTGCTTGGTTGGTGGGTAGGGGTGGGAACATTATGGTCGGTTTATGAGTTAGGTTCATTGAGAGCTTTCTTGGTTGGTGGGTAGGGTGGAAACATGGTCGGGTTATGGGTTAGGTGCATTGACAGCTTGCTTGGTTCATGGGCGGTGGGCTGGGGTCAGGTCTCTGGATTTAGTCTTGTCAGTGGTATGATGATGGGTCGGACAGTGGAGGCGATTGGATCGGTGAGGTGGGTGACTGTGAAGGGTTTTGGAGAAACTTTAGGAAGATTTAGGAAGGGGTGAGGGTAAGGGAGTTCATGGGCGTTTGGGAGGGTGGGTGAGGGAGGGGATAAGATAGCTGGAGGTTAAAGGGGGATCATGGAATGCAATGGAGAAGAGATGAGGTTGGAGTTGTATGAAGATACACACAACCCACACTGTTGTGGGTTGTGGCAGTCAGGGAGCGAATAGGGCAGGAATGTTATATTTGTGCAGGTGCAGATGGCTTGTTACCATCTACCCTTTCTCTAAATATGCCTCCTTTCACTGTCTTCCTTTCATTCTTAATTAAATCTACAACCATCCTCTCCTCCTCCAGCACTATACCCTTGTATGGGTTCTCCTAAACATTACTCACTGGGGATAAGTAAAGACAGACTCACAATATAATCAACTAATTTCCTCAGTTTGAGTTCAATTACACCTAACTTGAAAAACACAAAACTCCCTTTAAAATATAGTTACAGTTACATAGTTTATGAGACTAAAAAAGACATATGTCCATCAAGTTCAACCTATGCTCAATTTAGACGACAGATACATATCCTATATTTCTACTTACAATATATTGATCCAGAGGAAGGCAAACAATAAACCCCAGTGACACATTATCCAATGATACCTCATAAGGGGAAAAATAAATTCCTTCCTGACTCCAAATAATGGCAATCAGATTACTCCCTGGATCAACATCCTTCTCATGTTTACTTATTAGGTATGTCCCTGTATACCTTTTGTTTCTAAAAAGATGTCTTGCAGCCTTTGCTCTTAAGCAGAAATGCTTTTAAGTAGAAATCTTTCAAGTAGTATGGAAGTTTAAAAAGGAAGTTGGAACCATTGATCTGCTTCTCATCTCATCTCTTGTCTTTTCTCAGGTAAAAACATCTCAAATTGTCTGTGTGTCCTGCAATCCTCATACCCTGCTGTCTATTTAGCTAATTTTAGTTCAATTTAGGTAAAAACATCTCAAATTGTCTGTGTGGAAATCATCCCCCTATTGCCTTAATTTAATTCATCTTTCACACTTGTGCAAGACAACACCCATCTTTGAAAAACAATTTGGTTTAACATCCCTCACATGTGCTAATTAAGTTTGTTGTACCAACCAGGTGACTTTCTAAATGTATATAAGTAAACTTACAACAGCCATTGCTGCTTGCAGCCTTTGCTATTAAGCAGAAATGCTTTTAAGTAGAAATCTTTCAAGTAGTATGGAAGTTTAAAAATAAATCTTTCAAGTAGTATGGAAGTTTAAAAATAAATCTTTCAAGTAGTATGGAAGTTTAAAAAGGAATCTTTCAAGTAGTATGGAAGTTTAAAAATAAATCTTTCAAGTAGTATAGATGGAAGTTTAAAAAGGAAGTTCAAAAAGAAGTGGAAAAAGTGGACACAATCTACTGCTTCTGATTCCTGCATTTGAACTACGCTGGAAAGGAGGTTATCATCCCACACTGCACATCTCAACACATTACTATTGCTGTGATGCCACCTTTACTTTTTATATTTACTGTAACCTCACTTATTTTCAAATTATGCACTTCCTTCCACCAGCCTCATCATGTCTCTAACTCTATTCATATTTCGCCATCTCTCCTTACTTCACCACTTCTCAGTTCACATGAACTCCTCTCTTACCTGCGCCCTCTGTCACCACACAGTTATGCCGCCTGCACTAAAACACACCCCTACAAATCATCCTCACACATCCTCTTTCTATCCATGCTTCTCCTCCTTGCTTCTGGGGATATCTCTCCCAATCCTGGTCCCTGTCTTATTTCAACTTGCTCTCGTCCTCGCCTCCCACATGCAACTTCTACTCCTTCTGGTGTCAACCCCTCCAACCTCATACCCATCCCCTGCCACCCTCCCTCCTCTCTCCCTTTCTCCTGTGCCCTTTGGAATGCTCGCTCCCTCTCTAACAAGTTCCTCTCTGTGCATGACTTCTTTCTCTCTCACTCCCTGCTTCTCTTTGCTATAACTGAGACCTGGCTAACTCAGTCTGACTCTGCTCTGGAAGCTGCCCTCTCTTATGGTGGCCTTTCCTTCTCCCACACTCCACGCCTTGATGGCAGGGGTGGAGGCGTGGGGCTCCTGCTCTCCTCTATCTGCCGTTACAGAACAGTTTCTATTCCCCCCTCTCTTGCTTTTCCCTCCTTCGAGGCTCACACAGTCCAGATCTTCTCTCCTCTCCCGGTCCATGTGGCGGTCATCTATCGCCCACCTTCCTCTACTCATCCCCCTTCTGCCTTTCTCTCTCACTTTGAATCCTGGCTCTCTTTCTTTCTCTCCTCAGACTCCCCTGTTCTTCTCCTTGGGGACTTCAACTGCCACATTGATGACCCCTCTCTCCCTTGGGCTTCCCGCCTTCTTTCTCTAACCTCTTCTTTTGGCCTTCAACAGTGGACTGCAGCGAGCACCCACAAGGATGGCCACTACTTAGACCTGGTTTTCACTAAAAACTTCTCTCTCTCTGATTTCTCCATTTCCCCTTTTCCTCTCTCTGACCATCACCTCATCTCATTTTCTCTCTCTCGCTTCTCTCCATCTCCATCTCCATCTCGCCCTCGTTTTTGCAGAAACCTGCGCTCTATTAACCTCCCAGCTCTTGATTCCACTTTACGCTCCTCCCTCTCCTCTCTCAGTTCTGCTTCAGACCCTGACAACCTGGTCAGGAACTACAACTCTGCCTTATCTTCCTCTCTTGATCTTCATGCCCCACTTTCTCTCTGCCGTCCTCGCCCTTCTAACCCCAGACCCTGGCTAAACTCCCACACATGCATGCTGCGTTCCTCCACTAGTTCCTCTGAACGCCTCTGGAGGAAATCTCATACGCTCGCAGACTTCATTCACTACAAATTTATTCTATCCTGTTTCAACTCTGCCCTCTTTCAGGCTAAACAAACCTACTTTTCATCACTAATCAACACACACAAGTCTAACCCACGCCGTCTCTTTTCTGTCTTTGACTCTCTACTCAGACCACCCTCAGCTGCCTCCTCTTCTTCCTCCATCTCACCTCAGGACTTTGCTGACTTTTTTAAGAAAAAGGTGGGGTCCATACGGCAGAACATCCCATCTGTTGCCTCCTCCCATCCCACAATGCTTCCCAAATCTCCTCCTGTCTTTCTTGACTCTTTTTCTGCTATCTCGGAGGAGGATGTATCACTGCTGATCTCCTCTTCTCCCTCTACCACTTGCCCTCTTGATCCCATTCCCTCCCATCTCCTAAAACCTCTTGCTCCTTCTATAATCCCTATGCTCACACAGATCTTTAACTCTTCCCTCTACTCTGGTACCTTTCCTTCATCCTTCAAGCATGCAACCGTTATACCATTACTCAAAAACAGCAAGCTTGACCCTACCTGTCCTTCTAACTATCGACCTGTCTCCCTCCTGCCTTTTGCCTCCAAACTCCTTGAACGTCTTGTATTCTCTCGATTGCTACACTTTCTCAACACCTATTCTGTACTAGACCCTCTACAATCTGGCTTCCGCACTGCTCACTCTACTGAAACAGCCCTCACTAAAATAACTGACGACCTCCACGCTGCCAAAGACAGAGGTCATTACACTCTGCTCATATTACTCGACCTCTCTGCAGCATTCGACACCGTGGACCACCCTCTTCTCCTTCACATTCTCCATACTCTTGGTATTCGGAACAAAGCTTTATCCTGGATCTCCTCTTACCTCTCCCATCGTACCTTCAGTGTCTCTTTTGCTAACACCTCCTCCTCCTCTATTGATCTCTCTGTGGGGGTACCCCAGGGCTCTGTCCTGGGACCCCTTCTCTTTTCTCTCTACACACTCTCTCTAGGTGACCTAATCACATCTTTTGAGTTTAAATATCACCTCTATGCTGACGACACACAAATTTACCTTTCAACCCCTGACCTTACACCTGCTATACAGACCAAAGTTTCTGAATGCTTCTCTGGAATATCATCCTGGATGGCCATCCGCCGACTGAAACTTAACATGGCAAAAACAGAGCTCCTTATACTACCTCCCAAACCTGGCCCTACTACATCCTTCCACATTGCTATTGGAAATACGATCATTCACCCAGTAGCCCAAGCACGCTGCCTAGGGGTCACACTTGATTCCTCTCTCTCATTCTCCTCTCATATTCAAAACGTTTCTAAAACTTGTCGCTTTTTCCTCCGCAATATCACAAAGATACGCCCTTTCCTCTGTTACTCAACTGCCAAAACTCTGACTCAGGCCCTCATTCTCTCACGTCTCGATTACTGCAACCTCCTGCTGTCCGGCCTTCCTACCTCTCACCTGTCTCCCCTACAATCTATCCTAAACACTGCTGCCAGAATCACTCTACTCTTTCCTAAATCTGTCTCAGCGTCTCCCCTGCTGAAATCCCTCTCCTGGCTTCCGATTAAATCGCGTATCTCACACTCAATTCTACTGCTCACTTTTAAAGCTTTACACTCTTCTGCCCCTCCTTACATCTCAGCCCTAATTTCTCGCTATGCACCATCACGACTCTTGCGTTCTTCTCAAGGATGTCTTCTTTCTACCCCCTTTGTATCTAAAGCTCTCTCCCGCCTTAAACCTTTCTCACTTTCTGCCCCACACCTCTGGAATGCCCTTCCCCTCAATACCCGACTAGCCCCCTCGCTATCCACCTTTAAGACCCACCTTAAGACACATCTGCTTAAAGAAGCATATGAGTAGCACTGGATAATCATGGACACATGACACAAAGCGTGGCCCCCTGCAGACGCACTTACTAGTATTCCCTCCTACTGTCTCTGTACGTTCTCCCTACCTACCAATTAGATTGTAAGCTCCTCGGAGCAGGGACTCCTTCCTTAATGTTACTTTTACAGTATGTCTGAAGCACTTATTCCCATGATCTGTTATTTATATTTGTTATTTATATGACATGTATTACTACTGTGAAGCGCTATGTACATTTTATGGCGCTATACAAATAAAGACATACATACATACATACATGTCTAACCTTTTATTAAACAAATCTATTGTATCTACCATCACAGTCTCCATGGGTAATGAAGTCCACAATTTAAATGCCCTTTATAATAGATTTCTAATATTATCAACAGGTAAATACATCTAAAATGTTTATGGATGCGTCAAAATATCTATACTTTTAATATTTATTCTCTTTCCATTCATTTGGATTTTTTTCTTCAGGTTTGGCTCTAAAAAATTACATTAGTGCAGGAGTTTTTTTCTGCTTATCGCGTTCTCTCTTGGCACTGAAGGGTTAAAGCATTTTGTTGTATATTGAATTGACATGTTTGGAAGTTTTGGAGGGATAGGCTGGGGCATTTTCAGTTGCATTAAATACTTATTTGTCCGATTACATTGTGTCCATGTACATTTTGTACTTGTCACCAGCGGTAAAGTGCTGAAATACGACTGCTCAGCACTATTAGTTACATTAAATGGACCCTGAAGGCTGAATTTCCTGACTGTGACTCGGGTCTGTTACCAACTTATTGTACCCATAGCACGTCACTTCTCAAAGCCACACTCCACTGGAAATGATCAAATAGGACCTTATCAGTGTTTTTTTTAAGCAGGGGGCGGGGGGATTGTAAAACATAAATATTTTAATGCAACCACATTAATATAGGAACAAAATATGAAAAACTCTTTTTATGGTAGCGTTGATATGAAAATATGGCACAATTCTTAATTTTCTATTTATATACATTAGGACCTCTTACATGGAGGACAAAATATGCATTTATCAGCCAGTTATCAGAGAATCCCCATATATAGAGAGTTGGTCACTAGACACAATACAATCACCCATTCTGATATTAAACACTGCATTATAGAAGCATTTCCCGTTTAAAAAATGTCCCCCCTAGATGGCAATCAGGGGGTCTCCGCAGCTTAACCGTGTTAATTTCAGCTCCGGGGACCTCCTGCTCCTCCAGATACATACATATCTCTGAAGGTGATGCCGCTATCTAATGCAGATTTAAATGTCCCATGTCATGTGGACCAATAGGAATCTGCAACGGATGATGCTGTGGCTTCCTATTGGCCTGCGTGATACTGGACCTTTAAACAGTTCTAATGCATGCACAGCCGGGGCTGCTACCGGCAGCCCCTTCAAAGTAATGTATCTTGGGGAGCTGAAATTAACGTGGTTCAGCTCCAGAGACCCCCTGCATCCCACCTAGGGTAAAAGAAAAAACCAAGGCAGAAATGCCGCTGTAAATATTGCAATACCCGGATTGCTTTCAAATGCATTATTTTTGAATGATAAGTATAGTGTTTTTTTTTTGCAGCTTTAGTAAATACCCCTGTAACAGGGACTTATCCCTGATGAATAAAATGCCTCTAAATCCAGCAGACAGCTGGTTAAGTGCAGCCAGGTAATCAAACCAGACTCCAGCTGCCTAATCAGAACTCTGTGAAATAGTGTCATGTGAGACACAGGAAGAGGATTCCTGAGCTCACAAATGGGGCTGACCCAGGAAGGACAGACCAGAGATTCTCTAGTCTACAACTGGGCTGACCTGGGGAACAACAGATGCCTTGAGCTGCATAAGGACTGCAGGCTGACAGCAAGACAAAGGGGACAAGATTTCTAAACCTGGATCCTGATATTGCCATAGCACACAAGGGTGTGGACCCAGGAGAGCAGAGAGGCCTTCCCCTACAGCTACAAGAAACAGATAAGACTTTCGTATGGGACTGTTGTATATCTGAATGTATGTATATGTATGTATGTATATATAATAAAAGAAAAAAGCATATTCTGCTACGCTCACTTGGGTATGTGGATATCAGATTGGAAATAAATATGATTAATAACAATTTTGCCCGTGTGGCCTCAAAATACAAACTACACAGAACAGAACCACAAACAAACAATGACAAACAGACCGGGGAACACAGAAAAGGAAAAGAGTGCCCCACAAATGATTCCAATAGCAGATGGAGCCGGAACCAGTACTGTAGGGACGCCGCTGCCAGTCTTCAGAAATAACCACTTTCTCCTTCACACTACAAAACAAGAAGACAGCGCGGCTCCCATAGCATAATACTGCAAATACATTTTAATAGTTGCCCAATGCTCAGATTACGGCCACTCACAATTTAAAAATTAATAACAAGCAAAGGTCTCACTAAGGTGGAGACTTCACCCGTTCCTCCGTTGCATACACCAGGTCCACGTGTATGAGAAACGCCAGACCTCTGCCACAGACCGGGAGCCAAGAGCGTGCGTCCACACTAGTTCACTTCCTGGTCAAAGTCTCGCGACTAGCAGATGTACAATTATTTGAATACTCATTTTACAGCTGTAGCACCAGGGTGTAGCCTTTTAACCAATCAATCAATGAAGCATTGGGCTATTTAAGAAACACACTGAGTGCTGCACACCTTCCCCTGAGGAAGTCGCATGTTGCGACGAAACGCGTAGGGCAAAGCTAAGCCAAGGACTCTTTTATCTATTGTGGACTTCCATACTCTCTCCAGATCAAATACACTCCTCCTGTGACGTTTCTACCACTTGGGTATGATAAACTATATGTTGCATGCTGCACACGCCCGCGACTGCTATCGCGAAACTTTGCCCAGGAAGAGAACTAGTGTGGACGCACGCTCTTGGCTCCCGGTCTGTAGCAGAGGTCTGACGGTAATCATACACGTGGACCTGATGTATGCAACAGAGGACCGGGTGAAGTCTCCACCTTAGTGAGATCCTTGCTTGTTATTATTTTTAAATTGTGAGTGGCTGTAATCTGAGCATTGAGCAACTATTAAAATGTATTTGCAGTATTATGCTATGGGAGCCGTGCTGTCTTCTTGTTTTGTTATATATATACATACCAAGTATGGTAAAAACTACCCTTGCTTCATTTTTGCATAGCCAGTATAACCAAACCCACACTAATGAGACCCATTAAGGTCGAAACGACTGTCTGTGTGTGGGTTTACTGGCTATGCATCTTAACCCTGCTGTGCTCAAAGCTGTGACCGTGCAGCACGCTTAAGCCTATAGGGAACCATGTTAATGGTTTTGAAGCAAAAGGTGGCACTGTGTGCTCATTTGCATGTCTTTTTCCAGAATCCCTTGCTGCAGTGGAAGTGCTGTGTGCTGGGTGATAATGGTGAAAGGCGGGGTTGCAGACCTGTCTAAGACAGCGTTTCCCAAATGGTGGGTCACGACCCGGCACCGGGCCATGGAAGCAAAATTGCCGGGTCGCAGAGAGGCTGTCCGCGCAGTGTCCCCCCCTCCCTCCCTCCTTCCTTGCGGCGGCCCGAGGTGAGGTGCGGGACAGTGCTGAAGTGGTGCTATCGCTGGGGTGTCAACTGAGATTCGCTGACTCGGGCTCCTACTGCAGCCCCTCATCATGATGTTTCCGCCCATGACATGCTCCGCCCCCCACAGGACACGATGCCCGGCGTGATAGGAGGTAGGAAGTGGTAGTGGGGGCGCACCTGTGCCTCCGTTCCTGGCGCTCCTGTCCTGGCACGCCCTTCCCCTCGGTCCCCTTGGTGCAGGTGCGGGAGATAGGCGCAGGGGTGGGCAGTGGTGGCTGCGCGGTTGCTGGTGGGCAGAGGGTGCAGGGAGAGGCGGGGAGAGCCTGCTCAGATCGCAGGCCTTTCCTCTCTCCCCCGCCCCCCTCTCCAGTCACTCACATCCGTCGCTGCCTCTGTAATACAGTGTGTGTGTATATATAGGGGAGTGTGTGTGTGTGTATCAGTGGATGTGTGTGTGTGTGTGTAGGGGAGAGAGTGTATGTGTGTGTGTATAGGGGTGTGTGTGTATCAGTGTATGTGTGTGTGTGTGTATAGGGGAGAGAGTGTGTGTGTGTATAGGGGAGAGTGTGTGTGTGTGTGTGTGTAGGGGAGAGAGAGTGTGTGTGTATCAGTGTGTGTGTGTGTGTGTGTGTGTGTGTATAGGGGAGAGAGCGTGTGTGTAAGTGTGTGTATAGGGGAGTGTGTGTGTGTATCAGTGTGTGTGTGTGTATAGGGGAGAGAGAGAGAGAGAGAGAGAGTTAAAAAAAAGTGACAAAAAACACCCTCCACCGTAGTTACAATCCCCGTGTGAGACCACTTGCACGTCTCAGACAGGTCTGCAATGTGGTTCCCCATTATCTCTTAGCAAACAGGGCTTCCACTGCAGCCAGGGATTCTGGGTAACGACATGCAAATGAGCCCAGTGTGTCACTCTTTATGAATGAGAAGTAAAGAGTGACACACTGTGCTCTATTTGCATGTCATTACCCAGAATCCCTAACTGCAGTGGAAGCAATGTTTGCTAATAGATAGGGGGAAAGGCCGGGCTGCAGACCTATTTGAGATGCACAATGCATCAAAGTGGATTTTCCCCCCCCCCCGGTAACTCCCCCCGGCCTTTCCCCCGCGGATCTGAGGCGGGAGGCAAAATGTTTGCAATTGATGTGGTACGGGTGAGGGGTGTGGGCTGCCCGCTCCCCCTCCCGGCCGTCCGCTTCCCCGCTTGGTCCCGGCCGCTCGCTCCTACTCCTACGTTCGCCCGCTCCCTCTACCAGCCATCCGTTCCGCCGCTTGGTCCCGGCCGTCCGTTTCACTGCTTGATCCCGGCCAGTTGAGGCGGGAGGCGGTGGGGTGTGAGGCGGCGGGAGGCACAGGGGTGTAAGGCGGCGGCCCTGCGGCAGGGGTGTGAGCTGGGAGGGGAGGCGCAGGGGTTTGAGGCCCCGGCGGTAGGGGTGTGAGCTGGGAGGCAAGGCGGGAAGAGAGGCCGGAGGCGCAGGGGTTTGAGGCCCTGGTGGCAGGGGTTTGAGCTGGGAGGGGAGGCGCAGGGGTTTGAGGCCCCAGCGGCATGGGTGTGAGCTTGGAGGGGAGGATGGAGGCGCAGGGGTGTGAGGTGGCGGTTTAGTTACTTACCTGGGCGGGAGGTGGCGGCGATTGGTGCACATCGTGTGGTAGCCAGTCGCTATCCAACACCATTTTGAGTAAAGCATTGTGTTGGATAACCGAGGACTGCCTGTATGTGTGTCCATCTGTGAAGCTTCACACAAACACATTACCTCATCAAAAATACAACCTGGCCTTGATCACTGGCATAATGTTTTGTTCCATGGTTAACAAGCCTCTTCATTTCATTGTTCAACATTTTTAATTTTTTCTAATAGTACACTTTAAAACTAAGCACATTTTCCTTTATCCTTGATAGAGTAACCAGCAAGCATTGCAAAGCAATAGGTTAAAGTTGTTATTCTGTACCAATCTTCTCACAGAGGAAGACAAGGGATTGGAGTGGTGACATGAGACCTAACACCTACTTGAGAACATAACACCCCATGAGATTTTGTCTAGTTATATTATATACTATATAATATATATATATATATTAATATAATATAATATATATATTACTTAAATATTAGATATACATATATATATATATATATATATATACTATCTATTACTATACTATATATTATATATTATATATATATATATAATACTGAGTTAAGTTATGGTGATGTAAAAAAAAAGTGACAAAACCTCACGGAAGCAAATATGCAAATAGCTGTATGCTCATCTGATGTCTTAGGCAGGTCTGAACCCCGCCTTTCCCCATTATCACCCAGCATACAGCACTTCCACTGCAGGCAAGGGATTGGGAAATGACATGCAAATGAGCACACAGTGTCACTTTTTGCCTCAATAACCATTTTTAACATGGAAAGGCGGGGTTGCAGACCTGCCTAAGAAATGCAGATGAGCATACAGCTATATTGCTATATATATATATAGATATATATATATATATATATATATATATATAGATTATATAATATATATATATATATTTATTTATTTATTTTTGTTTTTACATATACGTCTTTGCGTTCCATTTCTCATTAAGGCTCAGAACTAATAAAGATGGTTCCAGACAAAAAAAGGAAAGAGATGTTACATAAACAATATAAAGGAACAGTTCGACTAAGCTCTGTTAAGTCGCTTAACATGATGTTAACCTAATATTCTCTCCAAAGAATAGTTTTCTCCCGTAAATAGCATTGCCTTAACTATAACGGCCATTAGTAATAATTCTATGCAAATTATATGCAAATGAGGCATTAGCATAACAGGTCTTGAAATCCTAGTTGGCAACATTTGCATCCCCTTCTCTAAGCCCATTATTATTGCTGGCATCTACCACCCCCCTAAAGCCCCACTACAATTCCTGACTGATATCACTCAGTTTCTTGGCTCAATTTGCTCTCTGAATGGGAAGTGTGAGCTGTTAGTTCTTGGGGATTTCAACTTAAATTGGCTTAACCCTAAAAACTACAACATCCAGACACAACTCAAGTCACTAAACCTAACCCAGCTAATTTCCCAACCCACACGGACAAACCTAAAATCTCGCAACCAGTCCTTGCTAGACTGGATTCTATCCTCTAGTCCCAACAGAATGCAATCCGCTGGTATCCTGTCTGACATTTTCAGTGACCATGCAATAATGTAAGGAAAATCTGACCACCCCAATCAAGCCCTAAAGTTCAACTCACTAGAACATTTAGGAACTTTAACCCAGAACAATTTCTGGTTGATCTTACCAACTGCCCTTGGTACAGAATTGACTTGATGCTTGAAAGCTTGGCCCCCTGCAGAATGCACTTACTAGAATTCCCTCCTACTGTCTCTATATGTTCCCCTACCTACCAATTAGATTGTAAGCTCCTCAGAGTAGGGACTCCTCTTCCTTAATGTTACTTTTATGTCTGAAGCACTTATTCCCATGACCTTTTATATATATTATTTGTTATTTATATGATTACAACATGTATTACTACTGTGAAGCGCTATGTACATTTATGGCGCTATAAATAAAGACATACAATACAATGCAATACTTGACCCCAATTCTGTGCTTGTTTATTTCCAGAGTTCTTAAATCTCTGTGATACCCATGCTATGCAGAATAAGAGTATGGGGGAGGAGAGGCACCTTCCGTGGGTTACAAGTGACATTATTGTGCTTTACCATCTCAGGGATGTCTTGTAGAGAAGCTACAAAGTAACTGGCACTACTAAGGATCTCCTTAATAACTACAGATGCCTGCGAAATACATACTCAAGGCAAAAAAGCACAATATTATTCTGACAATCTTAACCAGAATATATGAAATGCAGAAAACTTCTGGAAGGTCATAAACAATATATTCCAGCCTTCTAGTCATCATTAACCATGTAATATCATTAAGGAGGATATTAGTCTGACAAATCCCACTGACATGGCAATCACATTTAAAGCATACTTTGTGGGGTGTGCTACTTCCCCATTAGTAAAGAACAACCCAAACTACAAACATGAACCTCATTCTGGGAGAATATAAGGATCAGGGAGTCACGCCGCTCTCGGCGCGCTCCCTGCTCACCTCCGCTCCCTGCTCCCGTCTTCCCCGTTCCCACCGCCGCTCTGTCGGGGACCGCTCCTTGGGCAGTTTGTGCGTGCGCACCCCGGTCCAGGCTTTATGCCTCCACAGCTGGTTTGCGTTCTCGCGCCGACGACAGGGGCACACGGTGTGTGCACGCAGCGCGTGTTTGGCGCACACAGGTCCCTCCTCCTCAACCTCATCCCACCTGATTCCTGATCCGGATTCACCTATCACATTACTCGCTGCTGACGCTCCTCCACGCTACAGGTTTCTCATTGGTTGCTCTCTCCTACTTATGCTCAGCTGCCCCACTGGCAAATTGGCATAATTCAATGTTCCGTTGTGTTCATTGCTTCCTAGCCTCGCACTCTTGTTTTGAACTCTTGTTCGCAGCTCTCTGTTATTGACCCGGCTTGTTTTGAACTCCACTCTTCTGTGCTCCTGACCCCGGCTATCTACGACAATCCGCACCGCTCCAACCCTGACCTCGGTATCCGTACAACAACTATTTTCCTCTCTCCAACCCGGACCCCGGCTAATAGTACTGCAACGATCCGTACCTCTCCAACCCAGACTGCGGCAAGTATATCGACTATCCCTACCTCTCCAACCAGAACAGACTACCTTGACCAACCTACACTCCAGACGCGCCCACACGGCTGTGGGTTGTGTTTATGTCCACCCCCACCTCGGCCCTGCGGTCACACCTTGTTTGTGGTGAGCTCTGGAATACGGGAACATGCTTTGAACTGGTTTCACTCCTACCTATCAGGTAGATCCCAACATGTGTCTATCTCGGGCTCTAACTCCACTCACTACAAAATGCTCAAAGAACTAAATTGGTCATCACTTGAGTCTAGTTGCAAAGTTCATTTTTCCTGTCTTACCTTCAAATACTTTCTGCGCAAGCTAACCGCCAATCTGAACATGCTCCTCACCCCTACCACATGCAGCACTTATCACCTGAGATCTGACTCCAAAAGACTTTTCACGGTCCCAAGGCTCAACAAAGTATCCGGCCGTTCCGCCTTCTCTTACCAAGCACCTCACAACTGGAACAATCTACCGGAGACTCTCAAAGCCGCCACCAGGCTAAATTCTTTCAAAACTAAAGCCGTCTCACATTTTAGTCTGGTCTGTAACTGTTACATACGCCTATAACATATATTATCTTTAACTCTTCAGGCAATGTCTTTAAATATAATGTATAACCATGTATTGTCATTTAATGTAACCATGTACAGTATTGTCACCATACCTCTGTGCCTAGGACATACTTGAAAACGAGAGGTAACTCTCAATGTATTACTTCCTGGTAAATAAAATAAATAAATACATAAAGGTTATGGAGACTTACTGTCTTCGGCTTCACGGACAAAGAAGCAAAAGTCTGAGGCACTGGGAGCTACAGGGGGTCCATGCTTCTGAATGGGACCACCCATAGCGTTAATGCTTCAGTGCTGCAACCGCCGTGGTTGCGTGACCATACAAGACAGAGGCCACAAAGACATTAAGTTTTGCTATATCTGTAGATCACACCTAAATTTGACAATACTCACAAACCCTGAAATAGGGCTTTCAGAGGGTCTGGATGGATGGAACACCACAATTGGGTATGATTTCATTAATATAACTTATTTCCTGGCATTAATTTCCCCTTCCCCCTTTCTCAACTTGAGCTAAAGACTTCAAGCGTAATTCTAAGACATACGTATTGTCACATTATTGGAAGATGACACAATGTTATGCTACAACAACGTGCCGTTAGGCCTGTGTTAATGAAATATAGAACAGATATGCGTTAACCTTTGGGAAAATAACGCCCATTCCTGTTTTAGGTAACATGAGGATATGAGCCCTGACTTAACTGAGCTCTGTGAATTGTGTTTACTCTTCCCTCTGCCATACCTTCTCTAACTCATCTGCCCTAGATTGTTATCTGTGTATATCACATCTGTGTTAACCCCCTGGAATCTCTGTAAATCAGTATTGCTGACCTGAGGAAGAGAGAATTCTCGAAAGCTCGTCTCATAATATCTATTGTTTAGTCCAAATAAAAACAGGTATCACCTAATACTGAAGTACTCATTTACTCTGGATCTAGACCAAAATTCAGATGCACAACGGTTTATTTGTCCTGCTTGATAGAAACTGAGCACAATTAAAGTTTTTGTCAACAGTGCGGCTGAGGTTTTGGTTGCTAAAGGTGTTTGTCAGTGGTGAAAAACTCAGGGAATTGTATCTTATCTTGCAAAAGCCAAATGTGGATACATACTGTATATAGTCCAACACAAATTCAAGTGGGACATTAATTACATTTCATAGGCACAGGTAGGATTATTTTTTTATTGCATATCAATCGGACAAAATTCCCCTTTGTTGCAATGTGTTGCAGGCCATTGTGGCATCAAAGGGAGATCATAGGTTTGTTATTAACACTTGTGTAATTGTAATTTTAAGTGTAGAGTATTGGGAGATACAAAACCATCCTCATTTATTTTGTACAACATCAAAAATTGCACATGCCCCAAGTAGATAAGTACTGAACATGCTACTCCCTTGACCTCAAATTAAGTAAAATTATCCTGCATCCCCCTTAGAAGCAAGTGCAGAAGGAACATTGACTGTGAGACAAATGAGGTCCATATTTCATTTTCTACCTGTCTAAATGCTCATTACTTATAAAGCCCACTGGGATTTTTTTTTACTAGTCTAGATTGTCTGTCTTCTGAAGCACTCAGTTCAAATAGGTTGATATTAGCAAACGGCACTTAGGGGATTGCATATCAAAGTTTCCATGGCGTGTGCACTGTATGTTATTGCAAACTGAACAAATGTTTGGTTTTGAACCTACACAGATACTGTACTTCGGTTTATGTGTTGCTACAATGACAACCTATTGTGTTGTCAATTGCTCAACTAATTAATGGATAGGTACGTTACCAATGGACTTTGGGGGTTATCCATTAAAGTGTGATAGTGCTGCTCGGGCACTACCGCATGGAAAGTCCCACTGACTTGAGTGGAAGTTTTCATGCTCTTGTGCCTTATCAGCACTATTACACTGTAATGGAAAAAAAACACAGTCCATTGGTAATGTACCTATCCAACTAAACCCCCTATGTGTTTCGTAGTAATTTTCTCTGCAGTCTGGGACTATATTTATGGGAGTTCCGGGGAGTTTATATAGGTGATGTGTAGCAATGTGGAAGGTGAGAGATACTACACTGAGAATTAGGAGAACAATTCAGTCCTACTTTTCCATGGTAGTAAATTACAGCCTCTCCACAGA
This sequence comes from Ascaphus truei, assembly GCA_036426205.1. NCBI lineage: Eukaryota > Metazoa > Chordata > Amphibia > Anura > Ascaphidae > Ascaphus > Ascaphus truei. Next base: position 2,748,802 of record CM071578.1, on the reverse strand, counting down.
TCAATCCGATGGCAAAGTGCCAGAGAAGAAGGCACCCACAATCTCTGGCTTTCTAAACTGAGACTTGGAAGGGATTTGATTTTCTCTATTCCATTTTGTGTGACATCACTTTGTGTCTACAGTACCATTAAAAAGTTCTGCTATGTTGGACCGAAAAACATTGGATGATTAAATGCTAACTAGTAGACCACTATTTTGGAGTGGTCTTCTCACTTCATTTCTATAGGATTTATCCATTGAGTTTGAGCACCCGCAAGTATCTTTAATTTTTGAGTGCACGTATAAGTCTATATATTTTATCACTGTGTGCTGAGCAGGAGCTTGCACGGATATCATTTCTGTTTATTGGGTTGACAATTATGAGACTACTGGAGAATATCTATCATTTGTGCTACTCAAGAGTAAAACTACAGTAGGTGGGAAATCACACCTGCTCCCCTCTTATTTTATAAGGGATACTGAACACGTGCAGGGGGCTATGATCATCAAATAGCAGAGGGACACAATTCCAAGCTACATTGGAGTCTCAAAGCTCCTCACCACTAGTCCAGGCTTTTTTAAGTCTTTCCCTGCTCTCCAGGGCAGGTACTTATGGAGTCTACAAAATTGTATGTACAGCACTGTCAGTGCTATATAGGAAATATTGTTACTGTACACCATCAATTCCCTCCTTGTACCGGATAATGTGAGGTTGTCTTCATGTTATTTTTCTTATCTTTTCTTACTGTATGTCAATCCATCCACCATCTCTGAGCTAATAAATGGGGAATAAAGGATACCTGGCGCTCAAATGACAATTAGTCCATGGAATGAAAAAAGTCCCTTATGATGCCCCCCTTGATAGTCCAACATCTTGAAACAATTGGAGTGGAGGTGGTCTTGACTGGCCAAATAAGGATGTTCCCCCTACAAGAGGTTAAAAAGGACACACCATTGCGCAGTACATCAAAACTTTACACATACTCAAATGAACCATGCATAATGCCTACTTACAAGTAATCTCTTGTTAAGTTGAGGTTGGGAGAATCTGTGCTTTGTCCTCTTCTCTGCTGGTGACACGAATCCCACGTGTGATTCCTCAATCTCCTGTGACCCTGGTACTTTTGGGACTCCCAAACCGCAAATGGCCCCAATGTGGAGAGAGATGGAAGCAGAGATAGAGTAGACTGCACAACAATTTATTAAAACACGGCTGACAAAAAACCACTCACATGCTGGCCGCAACTTGCGCAGGAGTCTCTACAACCCTATAGCCCAACCACGGCGATCTTGCCTCAGTAGCTGGCTCGCACACTCACGTTCCTGCTGCCGACCGCAGTGTTTTCCGGCGCTTGGCTGGGTGACGTCACACTCTATGCGTCGCCTGTATTGCTGTGTTGCTGGAGACTCGCCTGCCGGCGGATCCTCTAAGCTCCTCCCACCCTTAGCAGATTATTATTTTATCTTAGCCTAATTGGTAGGAGCGCAGGAATCGTTCTTTTTATTATTATTTGTTGTACCTTCCCCAAATGTTTTATTTCTCTTCCCTTGAAAAACTGCAATAAAGATTAAGTTTAAAAAAAAAAAAAACCTAAAAACCAATCCATTTCTATGCACAGGAGCGCTGCAGACACTGACGGAGCTATATAGGAAACAATCTAGGAAGTCTCCATTCATGTAAAAAAACACCTGCAAACCTGCTCACAGTAAACATTAAATAGCAACTGTTTTACGAAGATATATTATTATTCATGGAGTACTGTACAGACGGCCGCATCTGTTTGCTGACGAAGGGCCCATGTGGGGGACCCCAAACGTTCTGTCCTCATACTCCCCCTTGGCTACAGTAAGAATGCATCAGTTTTGTGCTTGATTTCTGAACATATTTTGTAAAAATGTTGTTTTTCGGGCTTAATCTTTGAGGTTCCGGATGTAAAATAAAACTAGTTTTTGGCAATATCATCTAGAGTGCATGGACTGTTTCTCCCCATTACAGAGTACTGTATTAAAAAAATGGAACCAATTCTAAATGATTTAGCCCTGAAATGATTGCTGCAACATTAGTTGGGTCTCACATTAGTAATTGTTGTTTGGTGCAGCATTCATAAATGCAATTGACGTCTTTAATAAAGATGGACAAATCCACTCAAATCCGTTTCCTGGATTTTTGCTGATGTTACCCCCAAAATCCGTTTTGCGGTGTAAAATCCGCAAACTGATTCGGGGGGGGGGGTTCCATTCCAACCAATGGACGTATTTGTAGAATCCAATCCGCGGATTCGAGAATCCGTTGCGCAGATTCTGAAGATTCCGCCAACGGATTACTCAATTCCGTGGATTGGATTCTACAAATCCGTCTACGGGTTGTGGAATCCGCGGCGTGTATTGGTAACAATAATAAAAAAATCCACTAAACGTGAATCGTCCTTTTTAACATTGATCCGCGGACCAAAGGAACCGGCAAAACAGCTGCGGATCCAAATTGGCGAAACATTTTTTGCCCTTCTCTACTCTTTAACAGCACATGTAGTATTAACTGAATTGACCAGTTAGCATACTAACAAGCTACAGGTTTACTAGATCTTGAAGTAAGGGCCATAGGGAGATTTACATCAATTTGGTTGTTGTAGTATGCTAGTGACAATACATTTCTCAATAAAGATGTAGCAAGACTTACAGTGTGCATTGCTACCCATGGTCCCACAATCACGATGATTGGATGGATTAGCGCCGCGGGGACGGGGGGGGTACGATCCAAAGGCATGGACCCCCGCAGCACAATTACGGCAGACACTGTCCCCAGCGCTGCACACTTTTGCATGTTCATATGTAAGGCTTCACACAAAAGATTGCACCTCCATATTAAAATTGAATTTTGAGTGGCAGAGTGGCAGCGGACCTCCGGCACTGCCGGGTGAGGACGCGACTAGGCCACAGATGCTAGAAACAGAAGTGAAGGGGGATGGATTTCCATTTCAGCCACTCCGTCGGATCACCCCCTAGAAATTGAACAAGAGGCCATGAAGTACCTGGTCCATCATAATGGACATTGGCATTCCGGGGCCCATGCCGTACCACTGGAAATGTTTATGAAAATCGTGTAAACGTGTTTGGAAAGGGAAAATTTACTTTTCATCCAGTTTCTTAGTAATTGGAAACCAATGATGTCAGAATAAATAATGCAAATATTGGTGAAAATTACATCAGCACATCAATCAACTAAAAAATGTAGAGGTGAGTTGATGGTACAGATGTAGCAAGACTTACTGTTCTCAGCACCATGGACGAACAAGTGTCTACTGCGATGGGGTCGCGGGTGGTACATTCTTCTGAATGTGACCATGGCTCCTAAGCAAAACTCGTTTTTCTTTTTTGAAGTTCCCAAACGATGACACTGACCTTGTTACTTTTTAATGTTTGGTTCCTGGGATGTCTGTGACAACCTCAGGCGGCCATTTTAATCCGTCTCAAAGACCCAGCTCTCTGGGCTTAGTATCTCGAGACTGGAAAATGGCACGGAGACGTTGTAAAGCAGATTCAAGACATTGGGATCCAGAATGTAATATTGTACACTTTAAATGTACACATCCAAAGTTTAATTTGAATGAAGCCACCAACATCTTTTTGATGAAAGCGACATCTTGAGTCCTGGCAGATTTTATGGTAAAGACTCCTATTGATTCAAATAAGTGAGCCTCACGGTGTTCCGTGGCAAATTCATGATGCCCTCTTTAACTTTCATCCAGAATAGCTTGGGGAACAGTTTTTTGCAGTGTAATGATGAAGCTCAGCAAAAAGCACATTAAAAACCTATTTTCGTCATTTGGTGTACTGGCTTTTTATAGCCTTAAAAGCTTTGTAAGCATAGCCAATATTAAGTAAAGCGTCTATATTGATAATTGGTTATGCTCAAGGTATGTACATTTTAATACAACTATAATATTCATGAGAACAACAATTCTAGGAAACAAAGCTGTAAGCAAAATTCTAAATACGTTGATAAACAAGCTGAGACGAGTAAAACAAGACTCTTTCTGTACATAGTGTACTGCAGTCCTTTGTCATAGTGAAAGGGTTAAAACAGTGGTTATTACTTGAGACCATCCAATAATTGAACAGCCCGATGTCATCACTCTCCCATTTATTTTAGATTGGAAGGTTCTAGGAGCAACGACCTGATTACCTCTTGTTTCATTATGTTTTGTTCTTGTCCTTATAACCACATTGAATATGTTGGGCACTACTGTATGTAACTTTTTTCCCAAAAGATACTAATAATAAAGATTGACTGAATATGACCACGAGAGATGTTCACTTGACCCCGTGTTTTGGTACTGGAATATTTCAGGTTTTGTAACAAGACATATACTCGGGAGACTGGAAATACATAGAGATACCAGGATCAGTTTGAAAGGAAGGTTGGTGGGGGAAGGCTTTTCATTTGAAGATTGCCAGTGGATTAGGACAGGGCGATCGATGGGCTGAGCGCGGAATTTGGCTCCCAAGTGTTATGTGGCCCGTGCAGTGCTGTGTGGGTGTAAAAGGCCCCAACGAATACAAACCAATTCATGTAGTTTGCGTATATCAGAACACACACAGAAGAGGTTCCAAGGGACACGTTTGATCCACCACTTTTTGGAAGTAAGGTAGTCCTGATATTAAGGGCAAAGTTCTCTGATGTCAATATTTTATCGGAACAAAATTATTTTGTTCAGTGTAATTTAATAAAAATGTAGTTAACGAAGAATAAATGAGACATAAGTGTTAAGTTTCTGTTATTCTGCATCTTCTTTAAAGGAGCAATTCAAGACATGGAATTTTTGAGGGTGATTTTTTTGGATATTTTTTTTCTAACACAGTATTGAAGCAGGGGATCTCCGGAGCTGAACCCCATTAATCTCAGCTACAGGGACTCCCTGTTCCCCAAGATATTCTCCTCTAAAGGGGGTGTCGGTATATGTCTGCTTTTCAAAGCTCTCGCGTCACGCGGGCCAATAGGAAGCCGCACCTGATGACGTCACAGCTTCTATTGGCCCGCCATGTGTGGGAGCTTTGAAAAGCGGCCACAACGTGATCCCTGCTAGCCGTGCAGTGTGGCTGCCAGCACCTACTATGGAGGTAAGTATCTCCGGAAGCACTATTAACTAATGAGATGGTTAATTCAGATATATTGGATACTGTAAATCAAATATAACCCTCTACTTTTAGCTCTCAGGCTTACAACTCTCGCTGAGGCGGGGGCCTGAGCCCCTTGTCACTTACTGGGCCATACATGGTCTTCGGTCAGACGGCAGGAATAATACAAACACAGTATGGGTAATGCACTTAGGTTACTAAACACTTATTAAACTCAGGCACCTTGTGATTGATCCTCAGCAGGGGATCACCACACACTGTACACATATACAACACAATCCCCAAATAACACTGTGCGGGTGTGAGTCAGTGTCAGTGGTGTAGTAGCCACCGGCACACCGTGGGAGCTTGTGTTGTACTGAACCTGTTGCAGGCCTGTTCTTCAAAAAGGTGCTTCTGTACCACTGTGTCTTTATAGCTGGTGAGGGTCCCCTCCAGGGGCGCGAGATCTCTTGTCCACTCTGGAACTGTAGCTCTTGGCTCCGGTCACCACGTGCACTCTCAGCGGACCTCCAACGAACCTGCTGTGCTTAGGTCCATGCAGATCTAATCTACCATGGCTGCCTTGCCTTTTCTTAAAGGCTCCTCTCCCACTTAGTCCCGCCTCTTCCACAACTGTTATTATTGGCTGCTCTCATGTCCATCACAGTCACATTGGAGAGGAACCTGCCAGGGGGCAGTGTGACAGTGTGTGAGCTCGCACATAGGGGGGGCAGTGTGACAGTGTGTGAGCTCGCACATAGGGCACAGTGTAACAGTGTGTGAGCTCGCACACACAGGGGGGCAGTGTGACAATGTGTGAGCTTGCACACACACAGGGGTTTACACAAACATAAAATGTGACCTTTACTAATGTTGCTGTAGGGGTTTTCACTATATGGTATGGGTCTTAATTTCTTATCAGATTATGTGTGGGAACTGCAACCATATTATAAGGATGCAGTAAGGGGTCGTTCTAAATGAAACAGTGACAATAATTTATGGATCAAACAGACTTCTGGCCAGTGGTATATTGGGAATATGTGACATGAGACCCAGTGTGGGTGACAGATTTCAGTGATTACATTACATTTGTGCCTGGTAAATGTAAGACTTGAAGCTGCAGACCAAGCAAAATTGTACGTGTGTTTTTTTTTTTTTAATCAGTTCTGTACTATGAGAAAATACTTGTAGCATTCTTTTTAAAACAAATCTGAATTACATTATTAATGTATAGAAAAGTGGTGGGTGCTCCAAGTAGTTCAGGAATAATAATTAATTAATTATTAATGTATTATAATGTAACAAGCATTTTTCATTTCTATAGCAACCAATTACAAAGTCACATCTTCTTCCTCTTCTGAAACAGGCTCTGGCACACCCCTTTTTGAGCCCTGCCCTCTCTCTAGCAGTGCACCAATTACATCTAGTGACTGCCTGGTCACATGACCTTCCCCACAGAACTTTGCATCTTTGTTCCTCCTCTGCTGCACTGATAGCCATTTAGTGAACCCCCGAGCCAAACTATTAAAAAAAATGGCAGCTTGGACTGCGGCTTTAAATACCCGATCCTTGTCTATAAAGAAAACACTGCATCCGCCCTAATGTGAATGGGATTTGCTAGGGTCTTTGGGGTTCTGATGTTGTCACAGGATTTAGTTGAAGTTGCATATTATATGAATTGAGATGGTTTTACTGATAGAATTACCTGCAGCATGATCTTTAAAGCATCACTTACTAATGGATTTAAAACTGGTGTTCTAACTAAGACACCTGTTCAGTTTTCTCCACTGTTAAGTTAAGGGTTTAGGTAGCAATCCCTATGATACTTTAAAAAAAAAAAAAAAATTGTCACGCCTTTTTCTAATTCCTATTGTGCTCCTTAACTTTTAGTACTCCAAGAATATATTTCATATTTTTTCTTTTTTTTATTGTTTTGGCTTTAGAGGTTTGTATAAAATGAATGGCACCTCCTCTGCCTACGTTTGGCAATCAGAACGTCTAATAAAAGTATTTTTACGATTAGGTAGAATTTCAGCGAAAGCCCAGATTTAGTAGGTAGGGAACATATCTAATAGCGCAACAGGTGCTCAACTCCAGACTTCAAGCTTCCACCCCCCCCCCCCCAACAGGTCAGGTTTCCAGGGTATCCGAACTTTAGCATAGGTGGGTATCCGAACTTTAGCATAGGTGGCTCAATCAGTCCCTGCTTCAGCACAGGTGTCTCAGTTAGTTCCTGCATCAGCACAGGTGAACCAGTCAGTCCCTGCTTCAGCATAGGTGGCTCAATCAGTCCCTGCTTCAGCACAGATGGCTCAGCCTTTGATTGAGCCTCTGATTAAGCCACCTGTGCTAAAGCTGGGATATCCTGAAAACCTGACCTGTTAGAGGGAAAGGAGGAGGGGGGGGGCTGGAGTTGAGCACAACTGTATTACCAGATAATCTTTTTCGGATGAGATTGGCTTAGCTAATTTGCTGATATAAAGAAGGGTAGACCCTTTCACCTGTGTTTTTGGTTTTGATTGAAAAACAAATTGCCAGTTTTGGTTTTGCTGAAACTCTGTTGGTTTTGTATTTCTTAAAACAATATGGGGGGGGGGGGGGGGGATAAAAAAGGAGAGAGAATTTTTTTGGTGGTGTTTTGAGTGTGTTGAATTTTCAGGAGATTTTTTCATACAACGTGACATGCTCTTGTCTTAAAATCTACATTGTTTTCTTAACTTTGCCACCAGAATAAGCGGTTCATGTCTGCGCCAACAGGGCAATGAAAATAACCGAGTTATTTGAGACCATTATGTCCCCTAACATTATATTAATTTCCATTATGGAGCCTGACTCCTAACTTCTCCATTTTCTGCTCTCGCATCTCTCATTACGTAGAGATGGGAAATATTACAGTATACCAGGCTAATGCAGCATTTCCATCAGCGTTGGGATAACCAGTGAAGTTACTGTACTTCATGATGTGCGTACTTTACATAATGTTGCATTATGATATTTTACATTTGCCCATTCTCTGCAGGAGAGAAGTCTTATTTCATTTGTAATGCATTTGCATTTTAAACACCACCTACTTTTACAGAAGTGAACGCTGGTAGCCCCCCCCCCTTTTTTTTTTAACCATGGGCTGAAGCAGGGGGCATCCAGAGCTGAACCCCATTCATTTCAGTTCCTGGGGACCCCCTGTTTCTAGAGATACAGACCTCCATTGGGGGGGCAAGTAGCCGAGCCGACAGGCTAACTGTGGTTAACGTCATGACCGCTTTTCAAAGCTGTGGGCCAATAGGAAGTCGTGACGTCATCCGGTGAGGCTTCCTATTGGCCCACGTGATGCTGGAGCTTTAAACTTGCAGGAGATACCGACGCCCCCTTCTGAGGTCTGTATCTCGGGAAGCAGGGGGTCCCCGAAGCTAAGATTAATGGGGTTCAGCTCCTGAGACCCCCTGCTTTATCCTTTGTAAAAAAAATGATTACAATGGTCCACTTGGATTGCTCCTTTAAAGTGGCACTCTAATGTTTAGGTTTACAGAAATGGGGGGAAGGAGACAAGAGGGGAAGAGAGGACGGGTGGGACATGAGCATAGACTGCTTTAAGTTTCCCTTGGCTGTTTTGGCACTAAATTGACTGCTACATCCTTATTCAATAAGCTGCTAAGCGTCTTCCCAGTTCTGGGGAAATGTTCAGTTCTGTAAAGCAGTATGGGACTAAAATCTTCTCAGCAAGAGGAAGAGGCTTTAGGACAAAGAATCATTTTAGACCTGTCAACTCTTACTGACTTGAATTCGGTCTCCCTGATTTGTAGTATCACCCTCGCATAGACTTCAATGAAGTCTCACTGAGGAAAATCAGCACATTGCCATGGAAAATTCAATTTTGGGGTGTAGACCTAATCCTATTGAGTTCAGCCCTAGAAGGTTGACATCTCTGTCATGTTGAGAACACCACATCAATTTATCAAAGTGTTGTGGGCCAATTTTGCTCCCCATGCATAAACTACAGTACGTGATAAATTGCTACTGAAATTCATACACGATGTTTAATAAAAGCAGCACGGGGGACTGACTTTTGTTCCCTTATAGACATAATAACTCAATAAACTTTAGTGAAGTTATAGTGACAGAAGTATCGTTGTTTTTTCACGATGTTATGACTACCGCGTTTTTAATATGGGTATTTATTTTGCCTAGACTGTGCTCGGTGTGAATATGAAAACAAACTTTGATTTCTATGCAGAGCACTTCAACTGCATTGAATATGGCTGGGAAAATCTCATAACATAATGTACTTTATTGCTCATTACTGGGTGCTGGTTCTTCCAGTTCTCTACTTTACATAATGGTTCTTTATGAGTTTTTCTCTGAATATAAATAGTATTCTTTCAGCGACATATTTTTCCAGATATGTAGAACCAGAGGCTCGGAGTGTGATGTTATAGGGATACCTTTTTGAGCATTTTAAACCCACACTTTCACTTCTTTTTTTAAAGTAAAGAAAGATAGGCGGTATAGTGAAGAAGAGGGCATTCGGGCATTCTTTTCCTACATACACATACACCCCTTATGAATTTGTTCTAGGTTTCCTATAGAGTAAAGAAAAAAGGGCAAGAGAAGAAAAGCTCATAGGACAGTTTTTACTTCGATAAAGTGGTATACTGTATGGCTGGTTCTGCTGCTACATTGGTTGTCAAACACGTAATTAGTGTTTTTGTCACAGAAGAAATGCTATAGTTAAAAAAAATTAAACAAATAAGACTCAAGGAGTCGCTCAGTGATAATCTTTGAAGTGGGTGAACTCTCCTGGGGCAAGTCACTTTATCTCCCTGTGTCTCCTGTACCAAAAATGATATTGTAATCTCTATGTTGCCTGAAAATATTATATGTACATCGCTGCATGGACAGTTATCATTTATATAGATATTTATATATTTTAAAAGAAGAAAAAAAGGTTCAATATTGAGAGAAAACAGATGATATGAATATAGAGAGTATTACTATATATTTTAGATATGTATTATATAGTCATGGTATGGAGATTTGCACTCACGGTTTGGTTAGAAGGCAGATGCTTGTCCCATATGCAGCAATAGACGTGTGGTAACCAGGGGATCCTGATGACCAAAGAAGACAGCACACCACAAAGATGATATCAAAAAAGTGTATTATGAAACACAGGGCCGCCAACGTTTCGGTCCTCGTAAAGGGACCTTCCTCAGGGCAGTGCACAACAGACTAATACAGGCACCCATATATACCCCTAATGACATACATAAAATCACCTGAAAACAATCATGGAAAATCTAAATTACAATCCCAGGTACAACCCACAACATATTACAGCTACTCAGATATACTGATACTGACCAGCACCAATGAAACAGCTTGATCTAAACCCTTGCAGGATTAGTAAACATAGTCTACCAATGCCGTCCATGTAATGACGTCTCCGTTCAACCTGATCGCGTCATGGCAACCATAACAAAACATGCATAGTGTTTACAAAAAAGAGAACATGCATGAACATCTAGATCTTAATATAAACACATAAAATATATACAGAAATAAGAGAAGCTGCGCGCATTAGCTCAACCCGATCGTGCTGCGGGGGCGGGACTAGGTGGCGAGTAGATTTTTGGGTGATTTGTCGAACACTGTATATATATATATTATTGGGTTGACAATTAGAGACTACTGAGATACACTCTTATCATTGTGCCTACTCAAGAGTAAAACATACAGTTAGGTTGGGCACTCAACACCTGCTCCCCTCTTATTTTATGGCTGATACTGAACGTCAGGGGGCTATGGATCATTCAAATAGCACAGAGCGAGACACATTCCAATCTACATTGGATTCTCAAAGTCCTCACCACCTAGTCCAGTTTTAGTCTTTCCCTTGCTCTCCGGGCAGGTAACTTATGGAGTCTACAAATTGTATGTACAGCACTGTCATGCTATATAGGAAATATGTTACTGTTACACATCAATTCCCCTCGTTGTACCGATAAGTGTTAGGTGTCTTCATGTTTTTTTCTTATCTTTTCTTACTGTTGCTCAATCCACCACCATCTCTGAGCTAATAAATGGGGAATAAAGATACCTGGCGCTCAAATGACATATGTATCCATGGTAATAAAATAGTCCCTTATGATGCCCCCTCTGATAGTCCCACATCTTGAAACAATTTGGAGTGGAGGTGGTCTTGACTGGCCAAATAAGGATGTTCCCCCTACAGATGGTTAAAAGGACACACCATTGCGCATAGTACATCAAAACTTTACACATACTCAAATGAACCATGCATTACTGCCTCTTACAAGTATCTTTGTTAAGTTTGAGTTGGGAGAATCTGTGCTTTGTCCTCTTCTCTGCTGCGGTGACACGAATCCCACGTGTGCTTCCTCATCTCCTGTGACCCTGGTACTTTGTGGACTCCAAACCGCAAATGGCCCCAATGTGGAAGAGAGGATGGAAGCAGAGATAGAGTAGACTGCACAACAATTTATTAAAACACGGCTGACACAAAAACCACTCACATGCTGGCCGCACTTGCGCAGGAGTCTCTCAACCTATAGCCAACCACGGCGATCTTGCCTCAGTAGTGGCTCGCACCTCACGTTCCTGCTCCGACCGCCGTGTTTTCGGCGCTTTGGCGTGGTGACGGTCACCCACTCTATGCGTCGCCTTGTATTGCTGTGTTGCTGGAGACTCGCTGCCGCGATACTCTAACTCCTCCCACACCTAGCAGATTATATTTTATCTTAGCCATTGGTAGGAGCGCAGGAATCGTTTCTTTTTAATTATTATTTGTTGTCACTTCCCAAATGTTTTATTTTCGCTTCCCTTGAAAAAACTGCAATAGAAGATTAAGTTTAAAAAAAAAAAAAAAACCTAAAAACCAATCATTTCATGCACAGGAGCGCTGCAGACACTGATACGGAGGCTATATAGGAAACAATCTAGGAGTCTCCATTCATGTAAAAAACAACCTGCAACCTGCTCACAGTAAACATTAAAAGAACTGTTTTTTTACGAAGATATAGCTTATTATTCATGGCGTACTGTACAGACCGGCCGCATCTGTTTGCTGACGAAGGGCCCGTGTGGGGACCCCAACACTTCTGTCCTCCATACTCCCCTTGGCTACAGTAAGAATGCATCATTTTGTTTGTGCTTGATTTCTGAACATATTTGTAAAAAATGTTGTTTTTCGGGCTTAATCTTTGAGGTTCCGGGATGTAAATAAAACTAGTTTTGGCAATATATACTAGAGTGCATGGACTGTTTCTCCCATTCAGAGTACTGATTAAAAAATGGAACCAATTCTAAAGATTTAAGCCCTGAACTTGATTGCTTCAACATTAGTTGGTCCACATTGTAATTGTTTGTTGGTGCAGCATTCATAAATGCAATTGACCTCTTTAATAAGATGGACAAATCCACTCAAATCCGTTTCCCTGGTTTTGCTGCTGTTACCATCCCAAAATCCGTTTTGCGGTGTAAACATCCGCAAACTAGATTTCGGGGGGGGGGTTCCATTCAACCAATGGACGTATTGTAGAACTCAATCCGCGATTCGCGAATCCGTTTGACGCAGATTCTGAAGATTCCGCCAACGGATTACTCAATTCCGTGGATTGGATTCTACAAATCCGTCTACGGGTTGTGGAATCCGCGGCGTGTATTGGTAACAATAATAAAAAAAATCCACTAAACGTGAATCGTCCTTTTTAACATTGATCCGCGGACCAAATGAACCGCTAAAACCACTGCGGATCCAAATTGGCGAAACATTTTTGCCTTCTCTAATCTTTAACACACATGTAGTATTAACTGAATTGACCAGGTTAGCATACAACACTACAGGTTTACTAGATCTTGAAGTAAGGGCCATAGGAGATTACATCAATTTGGTTGTGTAGTTGCTAGTGACAATACATTTCTCAATAAATGCTTAGCAAGACTTACAGTGTGCATGCTACCCATGGTCCACACAATCACGATGATTGGATGGATAGCGCCGCGGGGACGGGGTGGTACGATCCAAAGTGCATGGACCCCCGCAGCACAATTACGGCAGACACTGTCCCCAGCGCTGCACACTTTTGCATGTTCATATGTAAGGCTTCCAACAAAAGATTTCACTCCATATTAAAATGAATTTGAGTGGCAGAGTGGCAGCGGACCTCCGGCACTCCGGCCGTTGAGGACGCGACTAGGCCACAGATGCTAGAAAACAGAAGTGAAGGGGATGGATTTCCATTGTTCACCACTCCGTCGGATCACCCCTAAAATTGAACAAGAGGCCATGAAGTAGTCCTGGTCCATCATATGGACATGGCATTCGGGGCCCATGCCGTACACTGGAATGTTATTATGAAAATCGTTGTAAACGTTGTTTGGAAAGGGAAAATTTACTTTTCATCAGTTTCTTAGTATTGGAACCAATGATGTCAGAATAAATAAGCAAATATTGGTGAAAATTACATCAGCACATCAATCAACTAAAAAATGTAGAGGTGGAGTTGATGTAACAGATGTAGCAAGACTTACTGTTCTCAGCACCATGGACAAAAGTGTCTACTGCGATGGGGTCGACCCGGGTGGTACATTCTTGATGTGACCATGGCTCCAAGCAAACTCGTTTTTCTTTTGAGTTCCCAAACGATGACACTGACCTTGTTCTTTTAAGTTTGGTTCCTGGGATGTTGTGACAACCTCAGGGTGCGGCCATTTTAATCCGTCTCAAAAGACCCAAGCTCTCGGGCTTAGTATCTCGACACTGGGAAAATGGCACGGAACGTTGTAAAGCAGATTCAAGACATTGGGTATCCGAATGTAATATTGTACACTTAAATGTACACATCCAAGTTAATTTGAATGAAGCCACCAAACATCTTTTTATGAAAGGCGACATCTTGCTCCTGGCAGATTTTATGGTAACGACTCCTATGATTCAAATAAGTGAGCCTCACGGTGTTCCCGTGGCAAATTCATGATGCCCTCTTTTAACTTTCATCCAGAACTAAGCTTGGGAACAGTTTTTTGCAGTGTAATGATGAAGCTCAGCAAAAAAGCACATTAAAAACCTATTTCGTCATTTGGTTACTGGCTTTTTTATAGCTTAAAAGCTTGTAAGCATAGCCAATATTAAGTAAAGCGCTATATGATAATTCGGTTCATGCTCAAGGTATGTACATTTTAATACAACTATAATTCATGAGAACAACAATTCTAGGAAACAAAGCGTAAGCAAAATTCCTAAATACGTGAAAACAAGCTGTGAGACGAGTAAAACAAGACTCCTTTCTGTACATATGTACTGCATCCTTTGTCATAGTGTAAAGGTTTAAAACCGTGGTTTACTTTACTTGAGACCATCCATAATTGAAACAGCAGATGTCATCACTCTCCCATTTATTTTAGATTGGAAGGTTTAGGAGCAACGCCTGTACCTTTGTTTTCATTTGTTTGTTTGTCCTTATAACCAATGAATATGTTGGGCACTACTGTATGTACTTTTTCCCAAAAGATCTAATAATAAAGATGACTGATATTGACACAAGAGATGTTCATTGACCCCGTGTTTGGTACTCTGGAATATTTCAGGTTTGTAACAAGACATAATACTCGGGAGACTGGAATTACATAGAGATACCAGGACAGTTTGAAAGGAGGTTGGTGGGGGAAGGCTTTTCATTTGAAGATTGCCAGTGGATTAGGTAGGGCGATGATGGGTGACGCGGAATTTGGCTCCAGTGTTTGTGGCTGCAGTGCTGTGTGGGTGTAAAAGGCCCCAACGAATACAACAATCCTTAGTTTGCGTATCTCAGAACACACACAATAGAAGAGGTCTCAAGGGACAACAGATTGATCCACCACTTTTGGAAGAAGTAGTCCTGAATTAGGGCAAAGTTCTCTGATGTCAATATTTATCGGAACAAATTTTTGTTCAGTGTAATTTATATAAAATGTAGTTAACGAAGATAAATGAGACATAAGTGTTAAGTTCTGTTATTCCTGCATCTTCCTGAATTAAAGGAGCAATCAAGACATGGAATTTTGAGTGATGTTTTGGATATTTTTTTCTAAAACCCGTATAAGCACGGGATCTCGGATCTGAACCCCTATACTCTCGCTAGGACTCCCTTTCCCCAAGATTCCCTTAAGGGGGTGTGGTATAGTCTGCTTTCAAAGCTCTCGCGTCACGCGGGCATGGAAGCCGCCTGATGAACGTGACACAGCTTCTAATTCCGCCATGTGGGAGCTTGAAAAGCGGCCACAACGTGATCCCTGCTAGCCGTGCAGTGTGGCTGCCAGCACCTACGGATGGAGGTAAGTATCTCCGAAGCACTATTAACTAATGAGATGGTTATTCAGATATATTGGATACTGTCATCAATATAACCCTCTACTTTTAGCTCTCAGGCTTACAACTCTCGCTGAGGCGGGGGCCTGAGCCCCTTGTCACTTACTGGGCCATACATGGTCTTCGGTCAGACGGCAGGAATAATACAAACACAGTATGGGTAATGCCTTAGGTTACTAAACACTTATTAAACTCAGGCACCTTGTGATTGATCCGCGCAGGGGATCACCACACACGTACACAATATACAACACAATCCCCAAAATAACACTGTGCGGCGGTGTGTGAGTCAGTGTCAGTGTGTAGTACCACCGCACACCGTGGGAGCTTGTGTTGTACTGAAACATGTTGCAGGCCTGTTCTTCAAAAAGGTGCTTCTGTAACCACTGTGTCTTTAAGCTGGTGAGGGTCCCCTCCAAGGGCGCGAGATTGTCTCTGTCCACTCTGGAACTTGTAGCTCTTGGCTCCGGTCACCACCTGCACTCCTCATTCGGGGACCTCCAACGAACCTGCTGTGCTTAGGTCCATGCAGATCTAATCTACCATTGCTTGCCTTGCCTTTTTTAAGGCTCCT
Organism: Ascaphus truei; assembly: GCA_036426205.1. Classification (NCBI taxonomy): domain Eukaryota; kingdom Metazoa; phylum Chordata; class Amphibia; order Anura; family Ascaphidae; genus Ascaphus; species Ascaphus truei. The sequence goes on along the minus strand of CM071578.1, from coordinate 2,732,768 downwards.
CTCCCACTTAGTCCCGCCTCTTCCACAACTGTTATTATTGGCTGCTCTCATGTCCATCACAGTCACATTGGAGAGGAACCTGCCAGGGGGTCAGTGTGACAGTGGTAGTTGAGCTCGCACATAGGGGGCAGTGTGACAGTGTGTGAGCTCGCACATAGGGCACAGTGTACAGTGTGTGAGCTGCGCACACACAGGGGGGTGTGACAATGTGTGAGCTTGCACACACACAGGGTTTCACAAACATAAAATGTGACCTTTACTAATGTTGCTGTAGGGGTTTTCACTATATGGTATGGGTCTTAATTCTTATCAGATTAGTGTGGGAACTGCAACCATATTATAAGGATGCAGTAAGGGGTCGTTCTAAATGAAACAGTGACAATAATTTAGGATCAAACAGACTTCTGGCCAGGTGGTATATTGGGAATATGTGACATGAGACCCAGTGTGGGTGACAGATTTCAGTGATTACATACATTTGTGCCTGGTAAATGTAAGACTTGAAGCTGCAGACCAAGCAAAATTGTACGTGTGTTTTTTTTTTTTTTAATCAGTTCTGTACTATGAGAAAATACTTGTAGCATTCTTTTTAAAACAAATCTGAATTACATTATTAATGTATAGAAAAGTGGTGGTGCTCAAGTTTCAGGAATAAATAATTAATTAATTATTAATGTATTAATTATGTAACAGCATTTTTCATTTCTATAGCAACCAATTACAAAGTCACATCTTCTTCCTCTTCTAAACAGGCTCTGGCACACCCCTTTTTGACCCTGCCCTCTCTCTAGCAGTGCACCAATTACATCTAGTGACTGCCTGGTCACATGACCTTCCCCACAGAACTTTGCATCTTTGTTCCTCCTCTGCTGCACTGATAGCCATTAGTGAACCCCGAGCCAAACTATTAAAAAAAATGGCAGCTTGGACTGCGGCTTTAAAACCCGATCCTTGTCTATAAAGAAAACACTGCATCCGCCCTAATGTGAATGGGATTTGCTAGGGTCTTTGGGGTTCTGATTGTTGTCACAGGATTTAGTTGAAGTTGCATATTATATGAATTGAGATGGTTTTATCTGATAGAATTACCTGCAGCATGATCTTTAAAGCATCACTTACTAATGGATTTAAAACTGGTGTTCTAACTAGACACCTGTTTCAGTTTTCTCCACTGTTAAGTTAAGGGTTTAGTAGCAATCCCTATGACTTTAAAAAAAAAAAAAAAAATTGTCACGCCTTTTCTAATTCCTATTGTGCTCCTTAACTTTAGTACTCCAAGAATATATTTCATATTTTTTCTTTTTTATTATGTTTTGGCTTTAGAGGTTGTATAAAATGAATGCACCTCCTCTGCCTACGTTTGGCAATCAGAACGTCTAATAAGTATTTTTACGATTAGGTAGAATTTCAGCGAACGCCCATATTTTAGTGAGGGAACATATCTAATAGCGCAACAGGTGCTCAACTCCAGACTTCAAGCTTCCACCCCCCCCCCCCCACAGGTCAGGTTTCCAGGGTATCCGAACTTTAGCATAGTGGGTATCCGAACTTTAGCATAGGTGGCTCAATCAGTCCCTGCTTCAGCACAGGTGTCTCAGTTAGTTCCTGCATCACCAGGTGAACCAGTCAGTCCCTGCTTCAGCATAGGTGGCTCATCAGTCCCTGCTTCACACAGATGGCTCAGCCTTTGATTGAGCCTCTGATAAGCCACCTGTGCAAAGCTGGGATATCCTGAAAACCTGACCTGTTAGAGGGAAAGGAGGAGGGGGGGGGTGGCTGGAGTTGAGCACAACTGTATTACCAGATAATCTTTTCGGATGAGATTGGCTTAGCTAATTTGCTGATATAAAAAGGGTAGACCCTTTCACCTGTGTTTTTGGTTTTTGATTGAAAAAACAAATTGCCAGTTTTGGTTTTGCTGAAACTCTGTTGGTTTTGTATTTCTTAAAACATATGGGGGGGGGGGGGGGGGGGGGGGGAATTAAAACGGGCAGAAATTTCTTTGGGCGCTATTCTCGAAGTTCGAACTTTTGGCGATTTTTTCATACAAGTGACATGCTCTTGTCTTAAAATCTACATTGTTTTCTTAACTTTGCCACCAGAATAAGCGGTTTCATGCGGCCACCACAGGGCAATGAAAATAACCGAGTTATTTAGACCATTATGTCCCCTAACATTATATTAATTTCCATTATGGAGCCTGACTCCTAACCTTCTCATTTCTGCTCTCGCATCTCTCATTACGTAGAGATGGGAAATATTACAGTATACCAGGCTAATGCAGCATTTCCATCAGCGTTGGGATAACCAGTGAAGTTACTGTACTCATGATGTGCGTATCTTTACATAATGTTGCATTAGATATTTACATTTGCCATTCTCTGCAGAGAGGAAGTCTTATTTCATTTGTAATGCATTTGCATTTTAAACACCACCTACTTTTACAGAAGTGAACGCGGTAGCCCCCCCCCTTTTTTTTTTAACCATGGGCTGAAGCAGGGGGCATCCAGAGCTGAACCCCATTCATTTCAGTTCCTGGGGACCCCTGTTTCTAGAGATACAGACCTCCATTGGGGGGGCAATAGCCGAGCCACAGGCTAACTGTGGTTAACGTCATGACCGCTTTTCAAAGCTGTGGGCCAATAGGAAGTCGTGACGTCATCCGGTGAGGCGTCCTCTATTGGCCCCGTATGCTGGAGCTTTAAACTTGCAGGAATAGATACCGACGCCCCTTGAGGTCTGTATCTCGAAGCAGGGGGTCCCGAAGCTAAGATTAATGGGGTTCAGCTCCTGAGACCCCCTGCTTTATCCTTTTAAAAAAAAATGATTACAATGGTCCACTTGGATTGCTCCTTTAAAGTGGCACTCTAATGTTTAGGTTTACAGAAATGGGGGGAAGGAGACAAGAGGGGAAGAGAGGACGGGTGGGACATGAGCATAGACGCTTAAGTTTCCCTTGGCTGTTTTGGCACTAAATTGACTGCTACATCCTTATTCAATAAGCTGCAAGCGTCTTCCCAGTTCTGGGGAAATGTTCAGTTCTGTAAAGCAGTATGGGACTAAATCTCTCAGCAAGAGGAAGAGGCTTTAGGACAAAGAATCATTTTAGACCTGTCAACTCTACTGACTTGAATTCGGTCTCCCTGATTTGTAGTATCACCCTCGCATAGACTTCAATGAAGTCTCACTGAGGAAAATCAGCACATTGCCATGGAAAATTCAATTTTGGGGTGTGACCTAATCCTATTGATTCACCCTAGAAGGTTGACATCTCTGTCATGTTGAGAACACCACATCAATTTATCAAAGTGTTGTGGCCAATTTTGCTCCCATGCATAAACTACAGTACGTGATAAATTGCTACTGAAATTCATACACGATGTTTAATAAAAGCAGCACGGGGGACTGACTTTTGTTCCCTTAGACATAATAACTCAATAACTTTGATGAAGTTTAGTGACAGAAGTATCGTTGTTTTTCACGATGTTATATACTACCGCGTTTTTAATATGGGTATTTATTTTGCCTAGACTGTGCTCGGTGTGTGATGAAAACAAACTTGATTTCTATGCAGAGCACTTAACTGCATTGAATATGGCTGGGAAATCTCATAACATAATGTACTTTATTGCTCATACTGGTGTGGTTCTTCCAGTTCTGCTACTACTTTACATAATGGTTCTTTGAGTTTTCTGAATATAAATATATTCTTTCGATCGGACATATTTTCCAGATTGTAGAAGACAAGGCTCGGAGTGGATGTTATAGGGATACCTTTTTGAGCATTTTAAACCCACACTTTCACTTCTTTTTTAAAGTAAAGAAAGATAGGCTGATAGTGAAGAAGAGGCATTCGGGCATTCTTTTCCTACATACAATACACCCCTTATGAATTTGTTCTAGGTTTCCTATAGAGTAAAGAAAAAAGGGCAAGAGAAGAAAAGCTCATAGGACAGTTTTTACTTACTTCGATAAAGTGGTAACTGTAGGCTGGTTCTGCTGCTACATTGGTTGTCAAACACGTAATTAGTGTTTTTGTCACAGAAGAAATGCTATAGTTAAAAAAAATTAAACAAATAAGACCAAGGAGTCGCTCAGTGATAATCTTTGAAGTGGGTGAACTCTCCTGGGGCAAGTCACTTTATCTCCTGTGTCTCCTGTACCAAAAATGATATTGTATCTCTATGTTGCCTGAAAATATTATATGTAACTCGCTGCATGGACAGTTATCATTTAATAGATATTTAATATTTTAAAAGAAAAAAAAAAGGTTCAATATTGAGAGAAATATATATATTATATATTATATTATATATATATATATTATATATAGTCATGGTATGGAGATTTGCACTCACGGTTTGGTTAGAAGGCAGATGCTTGTCCCATATGCAGCTATACGTGTGGTACCAGGGGTTCCTGATGACCAAAGAAAGACACACACTGCAAGATGATATCAAAAAAGTGTATTATGAAACACAGGGCCGCCAACGTTTTGGTCCTCGCAAAGGGACCTTCCTCAGGGCACTGCCCTGAGAAGGTCCCTTTGTGAGGACCGAAACGTGGCGGCCCTGTGTTTCATAATACACTTTTTGATATCATCTTGCGGTGTGCTGTCTTTTTTGGTCATCAGGATCCCCTGGTTACCACACGTATATATTGTGTAATATATGATATATATATATATATTTACTATATATATATAAATATATATATATCTATATATATATCTATATATATCTATCCGATATATATTATTG
>CM071578.1:2617976-2727888 GCA_036426205.1 Ascaphus truei | reverse complement strand
TTATATATATTAATATTAATATATATATATATATATATATATATATATATATATATCTCGAAAACTAAAGGGTTTTTTTGTCACTTTTTTTACTCACCATAACTTAACCAGTAATTATGGTTTTAGCCTATCCCATAACCTCTCCTTTCTTCCCAGTAAAATCACCCCACACTGATGAGACCCATCAAGGTCGAAACAGCTTCTGTGGGTGGTTTTCTGGTATCAACCTTAACCCTGCTGTGCTCAATCTGTCCATGTCTAGCAAGCGTTGAACCGCCTATACCATGTTAAAACTGTTATTGAGGCAAAAGTGACACTGTGTTACTCATTCCTGCAATTCCTTCCCAGAATCCCTTGCCTGCATTGGAGTGCTGTATGCGGGTATCATGGGAAAGGCGGGGTTGCAGACGCGCCTAGACACTGCAGATTGCATCCATATGCAGCTATGTTGTATTTTCGCATTTATTATCAATATACTATAATCAGTATTAATATGATATATAATCTATATATATATATATATTTGTGAAAAGAAAGTACCACCCTCTTTTATTCTATGGTTTTAAACAAATCAGACATAAACAATCTCTGTTTCTTTTCGAAGGTCTAAAAATTAAGGTAAATACAAACCTCAGAATATGACAACAACACATGACATCTACACTGTTTCCATGATTTATTTAACAAAAATAAGCCAAAATGGTGAGACTGTGTGAAAAACTAAGTATAACCTTATTATTCAACAATCGCTTTGTAGAAACCACTTTATTAGCGCAATAACTTGAGTAATCGTTTCTGTAGGACTATCATTACTCACATTGTTGTGGAGGAATTTTGCCCCTTCTTCTTACAACGTTGCTTCAGTTCATTGATGATTGTGGGTATTTGTTTAATCACAGTTCTCTTAGGTCCAGCCACATCATTTCAATTGGGGTTGAAGGTCGGGACTTGACTGGCCCAGTCATTTTTGACTGGGGCACACCTTGATCTGTTCCTTTTTCAGCCGTTCTGTTGTAGATTTGCTGGTGTGCTTGGGATCATTTCCCTTGCTGTGGGAGCCGACGTACCTCCGCAATGCGCTCGCCTGCCAGCACTGCTGCTCTCCTCCCCCCTTCCTTTTTGTATATTCAACAACTGGCCGACGCTGTCACCCGCATTCCCCCCCCTGCGTCACTGCCTCCTGGCACCTGCCTGAGTTGCTGGCTTCAGGGGATGTAAAGTGTTTTGGTAGGGAACAAGGGGGAACCTAGCTACATGTATGAATACTTTTATTTCACAAAACGCACTTTTTTATTTGCAACAAATATAGGGTTCCTTTAGTTACATTGGTTTGTGCCCCGTCGCATTTATATATCCCATTTTTGTAAGAAAAAAAAAAACTCTGCCCTAGGGAGGGTCACACTAACGCTGTTGCAGAGAAACCATTTCTATTTTATTGACATAGTCAGACTTGTACGACCATTCAAGTGTGTAAGCGCAAAAAACCTCTGTTTTTCCTACGTTCATAAAATATATTTTGCATGTGGGTGCATTATTGTTTTGTTACTGTCTTATTATTATCAAACCTTACCTAAATACAATGAATGTGTTGTGTTCCTAATATGAATAGGACCTATTCAGACAAATGTTAGATAGACATTCCAGTACATACTGCTTTGCAATGAATGGAAAAAAAACTCTCCAATATCTTCTGGGTCAAACTAATAGATTGCTGAAGTAACGTGACTTTTATGCATTTTAGCCACACAAAATAACATTGTAACTTGTTCTGAAAAAAAATAAACGTGTCTGGGTTACTAGGATTTTACCACAAAACTGATGCACAAATCATTGTCTAAAAAAGTTATGCAAAACTTAATATTTCAATGGCCAAAGCAGTAAAGGGGTTTCCAGTGTTATGTTCTTTAAATCAAAACAATAAAGTATTCCCATATTAGGAAATATATAACGATTTTTAATATTGTAATGGCAACTGGCAGATAGTATAAGTATTTTAATGAATCTAGCATAGGAAAGGTTGTCTTTAAAAATATAACGATTGTTTTTTATGACCTGCCAAACCACTGATCAGGCTAATTTTTTTTATTTTATAGGATGAAGTTAATGTCAAGTCAAAAAAGCTGGGTTTCAGGACATCTGGCATCAGAATCTACTCTGACCACGGAACTAAACGAAAAGTCCGTCTCTTTTTTGTAATCTGGAAGAATTTCTGAAGAGGACTGCAATACCAGGGGGTGGGTCTAAGAACAGTATTCCTATAAAGTTTGGTAAATGTAATAAATGTGGAATATCCTGGGCCTCACAGCATTCCCAAGATTAACACTAGACATTTGTAACAGTTGCACTGAGATTTAATCCAAATTAATGCCAAACACTTCAATGAACAGGATTGACAGGGCCAGATATCGTTTCTCTACAAAAATAGACCATTGGGCTTTGATATTATCATATTCCAGGCACGCATATTCCGTAAACAATTGCAACAGTGAAGAGGCATTGTTATATTATAGCGTATGCTCCTGTACAAACTTTAGTCTGGTAACCTAAGCACTGTACTTATAAAATATGTAAATCGCACTTTAATAAGTAATGGTTGGGGCTTTGTTGTACTGTTTTCACACTTTGTAGGGAGAAATTAAATTGTTCGGACCATTTTTCCTGTGTTAAGTTTTCTTAATAAACATTGGACGAGAGTCTTTTGCAATTAAAGAATTTTTGATATTTTTTTGGTGGGGAAGAGGATAAAAATATATATTGTGACGGATTGAAGGTAGATATTATTCATTTGGGACGTTTGTGGCAGGTTAAAAGGTGGGTCAGCTAGATAACCCTTGTCCACATATGCAAGTCACCTGGTAATTTCAATGATCCTCAAAGAATGAAACAGCACCAATTATAGCAGCACTTTTAATTCCACCCCCTTAAAATATTGCTGGGATCCCTGTTTTTATAACCACTCCCAACAAAATACTACGTGATACAAAAGACACATTAATTGACATCCTTATCGTAAATTAAACCTCATATTTCCTCTTGCAATCCTTCATCATATCTCTCATATCTCTCCACAATTGTTACCCCTGCTTTTTTTCCCTGATTACAAATATTATAATCACTGAGTATTTATCTGTGAATATATTTATTTCCTACACATACATATTCATAGGGTGACCTAGATTTTGAAAATGAAAAACCGGGACATTTTTTTTTTTACATAACATGTTTATTTATTGTAGTACACTTATAAACTTACGACCATGAGTCTTTGGTAAAGTTGTGTGTGGTGTGTGTGACCTCACCATAATCGAACAATAAAAAACCAGATGTGATGAGTCCTGAAACCCCTTAACCATTGTCTGGATGCCCCCTCTTCAAACAATTTCTAAAGCATCTGGGATCTACCTGATCTCCGCAGTCCTCAAGGTACTATACTGGAGGGGAGGTGTTCCCTACCTGTCTTTCGATCTCCCGTGTGAAACTGAGTCAGATCTGGAAGAAGAAGGGTATGTTACTTCGGTGTGGTAACCGGCAGTTAATCAAGACAGGGAGGGTGAGAGACAGAGAGATAGGGGTGAGAGAGACAGAGAGAGACAGAGCGATAGAGATACATAGACAGACAGAGATAGACAGAGACAGACAGAGAGAGAAAAAACAGAACCGACAGAGACACGACAGAGACAGAGAAGCGAGGGAGAGAGAGACAGAGGGTGGAGAGAACGAGGTGAGAGAGGGTGAGGCGACAGAGTGGGTGAGAGAGACAGAGAGTGGGTGAGAGAGACAGAGATTGGGTGGAGAGAGACAGAGGTGGGGTGAGATAGACAGAGTGGTGAGAGAGACAGAGAGTGGGTGAGAGAGACAGAGCGTGGGTGAGAGAGACAGAGAGTGGGTGAGAGAGACAGAGAGTGGGTGAGAGAGACAGAGAGTGGGTGAGAGAGACAGAGCGTGGGTGAGAGAGACAGAGAGTGGGGAGAGACACAGAGAGTGGGTGAAGAGAGACAAGAGTGGGTGAGAGTAGACAGAGAGTGGGTGAGAGAGACCGAGAGTGGGTGAGAGAGACCGAGATGGTTGAGAGAGACAGAGATTGGGTGAGAGAGACGAAGTGGGTGAAGAGAGACAGAGATTGGGTGAGATAGACGAGAGTGGGTGATGAGAACAGATAGTTGGGTGATAGAGACAGAGAGATTGGTGAGAGAGACAGAGAGTGGGTGAGAGAGACAGAGCGTGGGTGAGAGAGACAGAGCGTGGGTGAGAGAGACAGAGAGGGTGGGGAGACATAAGGGTGACAGAGAGAGAGAGGGTGACATAGAGAGAGAGTGTGACATATGAGAGAGAGGTGACAGAGAGAGAGATGGTGACTAGAGAGGGTGACAGAGAGAGAGAGGCAGACAGAGAGAGAGTGAGAGAGACAGAGAGAGGGGGAGAGAGACAGAGAGAGGGGTGTGATAGAGACAGAAGAGGGTGAGAGAGCCGAGAGAGGGTAAGATGACAGAGCGAGGTGGAGAGACAGAGAAGAGGGTGATAGGAGGGTGAGTAGCAAAAGAGATATGGTTTATATTAGACAGAGAGAAAAAAGGGACAGTATATATATATTTGTTGTTATAATATTTATATTTACTATTTTACTCAAGTATAATGAATACTGTATAATATATTATCCAACCAGGGGAGAAAAAAAATCATATTTTTTGTATACATTAGTACAGTAAAATAACCGACCAGAGAACAAATGCTAATTTTGTTGTATAAACTATCATTTCACTTCTATATTTTTGCAGATACTGTAGTTTAAATACTGGTAAAGTACCTCTAGTATAGTAATGCATTTTTATTGACTTTAATATGCTATATACTGTTTATATATGTATATACCTGAGCTGTTTGCCAAATGGGATGCTAATAGTGTATTATTGTACCTCCTGTCTGTAGATTGGCATCAAATCAAGAATACATTATGTAGCCCCGGTTGCCTTTTGGTCCCTCTTACCTCCGCTCATCTCCGGTGCCGGTGGGGCCATGCCTCCAGTGGGGCGGTGGAGAGTATGGGGTTGCCAGAGTGGCGAGCAACTCACCAGAACTCCAATGGGAGCAAATGAGCACAGGGTGCCGCCATCTTGCCTTTGCGCACGCATGCGCAGTATCTTCCCCTAGTGCGGCGGCCATTACAAATAGCACGCATATGCAGAAGGTCGCACAAGCGGCAGCCAATAAGGGAAAGGCTCTCTGTGGGGGCTACATGTCCCATGAGCCTCTAGGGCAGTAGTCATGTCAACCAATTGCGCGACCGGATTCTCTTGCTTGCAGATAGATACATTTGGCGCGCTGTGAGCCACGCCAGTCGGTGCTGGGACAGGATAGGGGTAAGAAGTATGTGCAGGGGTCTGTGACTCCTGCACTAGGCCAGACATTCCCCTAGGCCCTTGCTAGGCCCCGACTCCTATACCAAGATTGTGGCTCCTACAGGGACAGGCCCTTAGGTAGGGACATTAGCTGCTTGAGTTTTGGGACACAGCTGAAACGCTATGCAACCCTGAGGATTGTGATCTGGGACCAGATCACTCTGCAAGGGATAAGGACTATCCATACATGGGACACTCCAGCCGTATACCACCCACGCGGAGGCGGACGCATCGCGGATGGCATCGCTGGATCGGCGGATCCCATTGGTCTCCAAGTCGGCGTGCCCGGGTGCTGGAGCATCCGGCAGGTACCTACATCACTAGGTGCACCAACAAAGTACTGCTGCGGCCAAGTTTATTCGAGCATTTGCCCGTTCTTGGCCGCAGCAGTAGCCTGGCGCGCGCCGGAGGGTGACGGGCGCGCGCCGAAGCAGCGGAAGAGCGCCCTCCGATCGGGGTGCTCTCCCTACCGCTGCCGGGTCCGCCGGGTCCCCCGGCCGCCGTCCCCCACATCGCGGGACACCAGGGCTCCCTCGGGGAGCCCTGGACGCACGTGCAGGGGGCGCAGGCTCCCGAAGACACGTGACCGCGCGTCGGTGACGCGCGGCTCGCCGAGGGGCGGCCACTAGCAAGCCGGGAAATCTCCCGGCTTGCGGATCTGGCCGCACTGCGATTAAGTGTGTCGCCAGTGTAACACACACCATAGTGGCAGCGCTGACCACATATAGGGGTGGAGGTTAGACTCTTGTGGACACCAGGGTGGTTGGGTGCCCGAGGGCTCCATCAGGTCCTGTGGACACGGTGTGGGGTAACACAGTGGTGGGAAAAAGCCGTGCGAGGCTGTATGGTTAGCTGTAACCAGTAGTATTATTGTTATCATTGTTTGTAATTGCATATATGCCCAACAGTAAAGTGCTATTGTTTAATTGCATCAGTGTGTGTTGTACATATATGGTCCTGCACGAGGTTATCCCGCATAGTTGGGATCCCGCGCAGGTGGAGGCGCTGTCACATATCGAATCAGGTACACCCCAGGCTCCCCGCGGCAGAAGTTCAGGTCTCCTACGAGCCACAGGTAACGCATACACACACCGTCGACGCCTTATCTCCCAGGGGGTGTGGGAAAGTGCGCCACAATTACATTGCCATTAAATATAAGATATGGTATGTTTATATGCGCTTATAAATTACCTTAGGGGAAAACAAGTAAAGTAAAAAACTTGTCTAACAAAATAATACAAGACATTTTCTATAGATCCCATCTAGCTTGTATATTATCAGTCCATGGTCTCCTGTTGTGAAACAGATGAATCGTGTGGTTCTCACACACAGCAGAGGTAATTTCTGGTGACAACACCATAATCATTGCTTGTCTGGCATCCAGCAGTTCCCAAAATGCTGTCAATTCTAAGAGAAGCAACAATTGATATCCACCAAACCCTGAAATGCTCCTGTTGTTTGTAACCTTAACTTACACGTTGCCTCTTTTCTTTCCGCAGTGACACCATATCTTACATTTGACATACATCTATGCCCCCTTTATCAGCAGAAGTAAGGAAAAAATATGCCCTACTTTGAAAAGTTTAGAACTCTCAGTTTGATGCTTTAGTATATAATACAGACCACCAAGCCACTTTGAAAGTGAACAACAAAAGGGATAGAGGAATCATTTGAATGGAATAATTCTGTTTTGTAGGCTTCCGACGGAAAAGGCAACCAACAGGATGATGTTCCTTGTCATGTGCAGTGGACTACATCACTGAGGACTCATTACCAGGCTGATGGACCTTGTCATGTGCCGTGGTGTAAGGACCCGCACGCAGGGACTGCGCCATTCTATACAGGCACTCGGTAGACAGCTATACTGACTACACCACCTGATTTCCCACTGCATGTATCAAGGCACTTGCCCTCCAGTGCTTCATAACAAGCTTGCTACCCTGGAGGCCGGTTGGTTTGTTCCCTGCTACTTGAAAGCTCCCAGACTTGGTGCTGGCTATTTTAAAGACCTGGTATGGATTCCGGCTAGCCCCCTTACTCTGCTGCTTGCTCCATACTCTGACCTTTGCTTGACCAACCACTCTGCAGTTTGCCGCCTGCCCTGACTTTGGATCGCCTCAATACCCCATCTGCCGGCTCCTTTGTGAACTCCGCTGACCATCGCACTGTGGATCCGGACTCTTGCTCCAGGTAACTGTGACAACCCCAGGAGAATCTGCACTGCAGACTCTCCCCGTACAAAGCAGAATTAATCTGCTCCACCTATCACATGGCGCGATCAAGAATAAGAGACAATGTACCTAACCGGGCAACACGACAGAAGATATAGGATTGGATAAGAAGAAAAACGGATAGAATCTGGAGACCAACTGTCAGCCTGAGAGACACAGAAGGAGACCAACTGTCAGTCTGAGATAGACAGAGATAGGGAGTGACAGCCTGAGAGGCACACAGAGAGACAGCCCAGCTGACAGTGAGAGGGGCTTAAGACAGACAGCCTGACACTCACATAGGTGAAAGAGGAAGCTAGTAGGAGACTGCTGGCCAAGGACAGAGAAAGTGAGAGACAGCAGTAGAAACACATCCCTACACACAGAGGGAGTGAGGAGAAGGGCCCAAAACAAGAGAGATCCAGATACTCGCCGAGCTGTTAACAGCGTAACCGGATACCATACAGCCAGGAGGCCCTTTCCCACAACTTTTGAGTATCCTTTGTGTATCATACACACACACACACACACACTTCACAAATGTTTCACTCTTAACAGGCCTCCTATGTGACTACACACCATTTTTATATAAGAGCTCCAATGCAGTGCTGACAATAATATTGTCCTAAGTGGCTTCCACATTGGACACTGGGACTAATATAAGGGACAATAGCGCAGCATGCTTATTTATTGTGTATTGCATATGTGTGAATATATAAATAACAGAAATTCACACCTTCCCCCCCCCCCCCCCCACCACCACAGCATCCCCTTCCCCCTCCATGCTGTTACTTGTCACCATTTTATTACCCTTTAAATCCATTTCTCGCCCCACCTTATCTACATCTCTGGTTTTTTTTGTTTGTTTTTTTTCTGCTTTCCTAACCTCTGTTTTAGCCATAGATTCCTGTGTATACCAGTATTGTTGACCTGAGGAAGAGAGGAGAACTCTCGAAAGCTTGTCCTATGACATAAATTGTTAGTCCAAATAAAAAAGGTATCACCTAATACTGAAGAACTCATTTATTCTGCACTATCGCAACTGGACTAACACGGCTATTTCCGGTATATATATATTGTTTTCTGTAAGGGCTGCCAGGCTAAGGTTGCCCAGGGGTCATAAAGCACTATATATATATATATATAACACACACACACACACCCCCACACACACACACATCACACACACACACACACACACACACTGTGCTTTGGTTTTATTCAAGGGGTCCAATTACTGTATGGTGTACTAAGGAAGGATGGGCGCCCCATAGCACGTATAGACTGTGGAAATAGAGGGGTTACATAGTTACATATATAAAAGAGTGTTTACCTGATGTTCTCCGTTTACCATGTCCATTAAAATATACATTTTTTTAACCGTTTTTTTGTTGGTGTTAGCCCCATTTTTTGCAGCTGTGCTCCGCTCCAATCTCTGGATTGTTTTCTCTTCTGTTACATATATAAAAGGTGAGCCTTTTCATTGATGCTGACCAAAAGGAACTGCTAACGATATAATGACGGTCCTTACACTTGATTCCTTATTTATCTTACAGTAGTTCACCTAAATCTAAGAGATAATATTTTACAATCTAATTCATGCTCAATTTTAAATTCAATAGCAATGCTGGCAACAGGATAAAAACATAGGCATTAGAAAAAAGCGCTGTATTTTCTCATATTTATTTTTTAATTATACATCACATACTTTTAGCTCAGAGAACGTAAGAAGCAACCTCATTAGCTTTGTGCCAGTAACTGTTAATGAGTAGATCTGTCTTTTTTTTTTTTTTTAAAGCAGCCCTCTGGAAAGAGAAAAATCACATTACATGCCTTATTTAATTGTATTGTATTGTATTGTATTGTATGTCTTTATTTATATAGCGCCATAAATGTACATAGCGCTTCACAGTAGTAATACACAGTGTTCGACAATCATATACATTTACATGCCCGGGGCGAGTGGATTTAACCTCCGGGCGAGTAAATATTGGCCCAAGCAGCACACGTGTTTGTTTTTTTACATTTCCCTGCTCGCGCTGAAAAAAAAAAAACTCCCCTACCTGACTGCTGATTGGCGCGCTCCCCCAGGCTTTGTGGGCACGCGGCCAGGCTCTATATGAGCCCGCCCCCAATGAGCGGCCATTCTTTTCCATGGAGGACACAGTACTGTAAGTACTCTCAGTGCCTTCCCCCCTGTCACCGGCGCTCCCGCTGCCCGCAGTTATGGAGGTGGTAGCGGGGGTATTCTCCTGTCCCTGCTTCCCCCTGTGTCAGCCCACGGGGCGGGAGATGTGAGCGGGGATGTCCCTCAGGTCCCCGCTTACCCATGAACAACCAATGAAAGGTGTTACGATGCTGAATGGAGATGGTGGGGTCTAGCTAGGTTGGGGGGGGAGCATTCTTCACACCAACAATACCTGGAGCTACTGTGATTGCCAATGCGGTGACCAGAGGTGCGGGGGGCTTTATTAAAAAAACAGTGACAGGTGATACCCGATGACATGAATAGGAAAAGTGGGTGGTAGAGGTGTTAGCGGGGTGGGGAGGTTCTTCACCCAACGTGCACGGTGTCCCGATGCCTGCAATGGAACAGGTGGTAGATGGGGGGGCTTTCTTCCCCCCACATTCCCGGTGCTCCAGTGCTTGCCGTTGCAGTGGTATTATTATTATATGTAATGCGGGGGCGGGGGATGGGGGAGCTTTCTTCCCCCACGTCCCGGCGCTCCCGTGCTTGCCGTTCGGTGTAGGGGGGGGGCTTTCCCCCCACGTCCCGGTGCTCACCCGTGCCTAGCGGGTCAGGAGATTGCGTGGGTAGGGGGAAGTAGCTGGCGGGGTGTTTGGTGGGCGGCCTTTCCTCTCTTCGTGACCCCCGCGTGTGTGGTAGGAGTGGTAGATGAGGAGAGAGTCTGTGTGTGTGGGTAGTAGTATAGTTTATTGGTGTGTTGTCATAGATATGGGAGAGTAAGTGATGTTGTGTATATGGGAGTAGTGTGTTTTTGTATTATATGGGAGTGTTGTGTGTGTATATGGGCAGTGGGTGTGTGTATACTGGGAGTGTGGTGTGATATGGGAGTAGTGTGTTGTGGTAGTACTGGGAGTAGAGTTGTGTATGGGAGTGTTGTGGTCTTATGTGGAGTGGTGTGATGTGTGTGTGTGAATGGCGAGTGATGTGTGGGTGTGTAGCGTATTGGGGTCGTGGTGTGTGTGGTGTGTGTGTGGGTGAGTGTGTGGGGTGTGTGTGTGTGGGTAGGAGTGATGTGTGTGTTGTTGTGTGTGTTGGGAGTGGTGTGTGTGTGTGTGTATATGAGAGTGTGTGTGGGGGGTGTGTGTGTGTGTGTGTAGGGAGGTGTTGTGTGTGTGTGTGTATGGGACTGAGTGGGTGTTGATGGGAGTGTGTAGTGTGTGTGTGTATATAGGAGTGACGTGAGTTGTGTGTATGTGAGTGGAGTGTGTGTGTATGTGGAGGGAGTATGTGTGTTATGGGGATAGTGTGGTGCTGTGTTGTATATGGAGTGTGTGTGTGTGTATATGGGGTGAGGGTGTGTGTATATGGAGTGAGTGTGGTGTGGTATGAAGAGTGTGTGTTGGTGGGGTGGGTGTGTGTGTGTGTGTATATGGGAGTGATGTGATTGTGTGAGAGGTGGGTGTGTGTATGATGGGGACGAGTGTGTGTGGTAGGATTGGTAAGTTGTGTGTGTGTGTGTGTGGGTGCTGGTGCTGTGTGGTGTGTGGTTAGGGGATGTGAGTGAGTGTGTGTGTGTAGTGTGGTGTGTGTGTGTGTATATGGGGAGTGAGTGTGTGTGTATGGGAGTGAGTGTGTGTTGTGGTGGTGGTGTGTATATGGGGAGTGATGTGCATGTGTATATGGGAGTGAGTGTGTGTGTATATGGAGTGAGTTTGTGTGTGATATGGGAGTGATGTATGGTTGTGATGTTAGTGGGAATGAGTTCGTGGTAGTATATGGGAGTGAGTGTGTGGTAGTATTGGAGTGAGTGTTGTGTGGTGTGGTGTGGGTTTATATGGAGTGTGTGTGTAATGGGAGTTTAGGTGTGTGTAGTGAGTGTCGCTGAGGTGTGGGGTTATATGAGTGTGATTGTGTGTATATGGGGAGTGTGTGTGTATATGGGAGTGTGGTGTGTATATGGGAGTGGCGGGGTGTGTGTGTGGGTGGTGTTGTGGGTGTGGTGTGTGTGGTGTGTGTGTGTGTGGTGTGTGTGTGTGTGTGGTATGGAGTGTGAGTGTGTGTGTGTGTATATGGGAGTGAGGGTGTGTGTAGTATGGAGTGAGTTGGTGTGTGTGTTGGGTGTGTGTGTGTGTGGTGTGTGTATGGTGTGGTGTGCTGTGGCTGTGTGTGTGTGGTGTGTGTGTGTGTGTGTGTGTGTGTGTGTGTACGGGACTGTGTGTATATGGGAGTGAGTGTATGTGTGTGTGTGTGTGTATATATGGGCAGGTGTGTGTTTGGTGTATGATATGGAGTGTGTGTGTGTGTGGTGGTATGTATGTGTATATATATGGGCGAGAAAGTGTGTGTGTGTGTGTGGTGGCTGTTGTGAGATGTGTGTTAGGACACCAGGAGGTAACCACAATCCAGTCACCCCCCACCTAGTCAGTCAAAGTCACCCAGTAAGCTACCATCTCCTCACATGTTCCACCCATCAGTCAGCCCCCCCCCATCAATCCCTGGTCCCCCTCCTTCTCTCACTCGTCTCGTTCTCTCATCTCTCTCACTCCCTGGTCTCTTCTTCCCTGCCCTGTCTCTATCCCTCACTTCTTCCCCAAACTCTGTCTTCTCTCCAAACAATCTGTCTTTCTCTCTCCACACTTGTCTTTCTCTCTCCCACACGCTTCTTAACATCCTCTCTTTACTACCACTTCTGTCTGTCTCCAAGCTTCTGTCTCTCTCCCACACTCTCTGTCTCTCACCCACACTCTCTCTCTGTCTCTCACCCACACTCTCTCTCTGTCTCTCACCCACACTCTCTCTCTCTGTCTCACACTCTGGATCTGGATATCTTATTTACCCCGTATATCTTAACTGCCTTATACTACACCGAAATAACTTATACTGCTTTCTTCCAGATCGGACTCAAGCTTCACACAGGAAACATCGGAAACCCCCTAACCCAGAAGACAGGAAAGGAACACCTCCCCTCAAAAGTATAAGATTGCGGGAATGAAGGTATCTGGATATTGAGGGACTGAGGATCAGGCGGGATTGCTGCATTAGATATTGTGAAGCGGGGACGTCCAGACACTGGTTAAGGGGTTCAGGAAACTAGTCATTCACATCTGGCTTTTATTTCTAGATCCAACATTTGCACACGCACAAGCACACGCACACGCACATACACACACGTAACAAAGACTAATTGTAGTATAATGTAATACAATAAATACATTTATGTCAAAAACGAATGTTGTTCTGACTATGAATTTATTAAATGTATTTTATTTATATATTTTATTTTAAAGCGGGGTTGGGGCGGGACTAGGGTTGGGGGCGGGACTAGGGACGGGGTTGGGGGCGGGACTAGGGGCGGGGTTGGGGGCGGAACTAGGTGGCGAGTAGATTTTTTGGTTGGGTGAGTAGATTTTTGGGTGATTTGTCGAACACTGGTAATACATATATAAATAACAAATAATATAAATCAGGTCATGGGAATAAGTGCTTCAGACAAAAAAGTAACATTAAGGAAGAGGAGTCCCTGCTCCGAGGAGCTTACAATCTAATTGGTAGGTAGGGAGAACATACAGAGACAGTAGGAGGGAGTTCTGGTAAGTGCGTCTGCAGGGGGCCAAGCTTTATATATCATGTGTATAGTATTTGCCATGGTGCTACTCATATGCTTCTTTAAGCAAGTGTGTCTTAAGGTAGGTCTTAAAGGTGGATAGAGAGGGTGCTAGTCGGGTATTGAGAGGAAGGGCATTCCAGAGGTGCGGGGCAGAAAGTGAGAAAGGTTTAAGGCGGGAGAGAGCTTTAGATACAAAAGGGATAGAAAGAAGACATCCTTGAGAAGAACGCAAGAGTCGGGATGGTGCATAGCGAGAAATTAGGGCTGAGATGTAAGGAGGGGTATGTAGGAGGACATGTGCAGAGGTACACAATGGAGACGGTTGTAAGGTGAAATTATAACAAGGCTTTATTGTGCCTGTTGCTTAAAACACAGCAAAAAATCAACATAAGCGAAATAGTGAGCCAAACAAAGAAAACCTATCTCTGCTTTGGAGACTATCTACACATGTAGCTCAGTCCTCTCTGACTGGGTTGGTTAGCTAGGCTCTTTACCAGCCCCAAATCATGGAGACATTTATCAATACACAGACATAGATAATAGTCTTATACGAAAAAGTCTTATCTGTTAGCTGGGCTGCTGTAGGGGAAGCTTCTCTGCTCTCTTGGAACCGCACCCTTGTGTGCACAGGAAATGTCAGGCTCCAAGTTTAGAATCTTGTCCCCTGTGTCTTATGGTCAGCTTGTTGCTCAAGACATCTGTTTTTCCTTACTTCAGCCCAGGTGTGGACTAAGGAATCTCTCCTCTGTCTCCAAGTTCAGCTCAGGTGTGAGCTAAGGAGTCTCACTTCCTGTCTCAAAAGACAGGCTTTTCTAAGCAATCTAATCAGGCAGGTGGTGTTTGTTAATTGACTACCAGCAGTTAACCACCACACTGCTGGATTAGAGGCACATTACCTGAACAGGGATAACTCCCCTGTTACAGGGCAGAAGAATGTAAAGCTTTAAAAGTGAGGAGGAGAATTGAGTGTGAGATACGGGATTTGATCGGAAGCCAGGAGAGGGATTTCAGGAGGGGAGATGCGGAGACAGATTTAGGAAAGAGTAGAGTGATTCTGGCAGCAGCGTTTAGGATAGATTGTAGGGGAGACAGGTGAGAGGCAGGAAGGCCGGACAGCAGGAGGTTGCAGTAATCGAGACGTGAGAGAATGAGGGCCTGAGTCAGAGTTTTAGCAGTCGAGTAACAGAGGAAAGGGCGTATCTTTGTGATATTGTGGAGGAAAAAGCGACAAGTTTTAGAAACATTTTGACTATGAGAGGAGAATGAGAGAGAGGAATCAAGTGTAACCCCATGGCAGCGTGCTTGGGCTACTGGGTGAATGATCGTATTTCCAATAGTAATGTGGAAGGAGGTAGTAGGGCCAGGTTTGGGAGGAAGTATAAGGAGCTCTGTTTTTGCCATGTTAAGTTTCAGTCGGCGCATGGCCATCCACGATGATATTCCTGAGAGACATTCAGAAACTTTGGTCTGTATAGCAGGTGTAAGGTCAGGGGTTGAAAGGTACATTTGTGTGTCGTCAGCATAGAGGTGATATTTAAATCCAAAAGATGTGATTAGGTCACCTAGAGAGAGTGTATACAGAGAAAAGAGAAGGGGTCCCAGGACAGAGCCCTGGGGTACCCCCACAGAGAGATCAATAGAGGTCAATTTAATATATTTCCTGGCAAAGTATTGCTTCTCTGGAGGCAACATAATCAGCTCTTTTTAAAATAACATGTTGAACTGAATAACCCACTCAAAAAAAAATATTATATTAAATATTATAACCTCCGTGTTTCAATCCAGGCTCTATCCTTGCCATGGATGTATCTTGATCTTCAAATTGAGTCCATTCTTATGTATGACAGAATTATAATTTTTTTAAATAAACATTCTGTGAAGATGAGGTCCAGTCATTTTACCAGAATGACTCATTGCCATCTAAATTCAAATGTATCCTTTAACAAAACAGTGCATCTCTAATACTGTAAATAACTAGACTCAACATTATTGACAGATAGCTGTGTGTAGCCTTCCACACTGACACAAAGTAGATGTGGTCATCAATATCCACACCAAAAACATTTTTTTGACTTTTAGGAATGCTGGGATTGAAAAATCCCATTCACAATCTCATCTGCCATGTCCGATTTCGGTTAGATAGGTAATCTAAAGATTTCTCTCTTTTTTTTCTCCTTGTCTCTTTATTTTTTAGTGGTTTTTTTTTCTCTTTCTTCTTTTATTATTGGGTCTCTGTTTTCTTATGTTTTTGTTAGTGTATGTTAGTAAAGTTTTTTTTTTTTCATTGAATCATTCTCAACCAATGGGGTTTGATGCTTCTCACGATCGGGCCAGTGGGTGTGGGGTCGCCGGGTCACACCCACGGAGGGTTTAAAACAGATGATTAGTGTTGTACAGCTTAACCCCGTTATAGTGCGGTCCTCGGGGGCCACCCGCGACCACCGCGTTATAAACAGGGTCGCCGCCGAAAATGTTTTGTTTTTTTTGGTGGTGGTACCGCGTCCACCGGAGGGGGAAAGCTGAGAACTCTCCCAGCATTCCCAGACCTGGTGGGGCAGCGGCAACAGCACGCAGCACTTACCCGGCATCTGGCAGCTCTTCTCCCTGTCTCTGCTTCCTGCTTCTGTCTTGCGAGAGCAAGCTCCCTTAAAGAGACAGTGTGTCTCTGTGTGTGTGTGTGTGTGTGTGTGTGTATTTGACTGTGTGAGACTGTGTGTGTGTGTGTGTCAGTGTGTGCAGTGTGCTGTGAGTGTGTGTGTGTGCTGTGAGTGTGTGTGTGTGTGTGTGTGTGTGTGTGTGTGTGCAGTGTGCTGTTAGTGTGTGCAGTGTGCTGTGAGTGTGTGCGGTGAGTGTGTGCAGTGTGCTGTGAATGTATGCAGTGTGTGCAGTGTGCTGTGAGTGTGTGGAGTGTGCTGTGAGTATATGCAGTGTGCAGTGAGTGTATGCAGTGTGCTGTGAATGTATGCAGTGTACTGTGAGTGTGTGCTGTGAGTGTATGCAGTGTGCTGTGTTAGTGTGCTTGTGCAGTGTGCTGTGAGTGTGTGTGTGTGTGTGTGTGTGCAGTGTGCTGTGAGTGTGTGCAGTGTGCTGTGTATATGCAGTGTGCTGCGAGTGTATGCAGTGTGCTGCGAGTGTATGCAGTGTGCTGCGAGTGTGTGCTGTGAGTGTATGCAGTGTGCTGTGAATGTATGCAGTGTGCAGTGTGTGTGCCGTGTGTGTGCAGTGTGTGTGCAAAAAAAACTTTTAATGTATTTATTTATTTTTTAATTCGGGGTCCACGCTCAAAACGCGTTATAAGCGGATCCGCGCTATAGCGGATCATGCCATAACGGGGTTGGGCTGTATTTCTACACCTTGAAAAAGCGCAGCAGTGTGCATGGAATGCGTAGGCGCGATTCTTACCTCTCTGTGATCACATGTGATCTAATAAATATTTTTTATTGGAGTTCCCTCTTGTACAATGAGACACGCTGGTAGTGCTTCTCAGTTCTAGTTCTATGTACTCCTGGTTCTCACTATAGTAGATATTACACACCACGGGACATCCAGAATTACTATAAGGATGGCTTATGGGCTATATGTTATACTTCTCAATCATTATTACATGGGAGATGTTTATTGCACCATTTCCTTTATTTGGTGATCTATTTTAGACACCATTAGGCTTTATTCTTCCCATAAGATACCTTCTTCATGTGTATTATATCTCTTTGAAAGGATGTTTTGGACTTTATGTCTCTCATATAGGCATTTTGCACAGAGCTGTTTGTTGTGTCTGAGCACGAGATCAGATTAGAGTACCTCTACAGCGTCATGTGAACCCTGTTTGTCTTGTTCCTCAATGAAGAAGCTTATTTTTCACCTTATCTGCCACCATATTGCACCTGATCCAGCCACCGTCGCATCTTTTTTCTATATGCACCTCAAAGCAGTGCACTGCCTGCACGTCCCCTCCAGGGATACACACTTGATCATCTTGGACTTTATTTTTGCTAATAAATAGACTCAAAGGTATGGGCAAATAACTATATGGCAAATAACTGCGTGTAGCCTTCCACACTCACACAAAGTAGATGTTAGTAGATGTGGTCATCAATATCCATGATTTTTTTTTTTTTTTTTTTGACTTTTAGGAATGTTAGGATTGAAAAATCCCAGCCACAATCTTATCTGCCATGTCCGATTTCGGTTAGATAGGTAATCTAAAGATTTGTCTTATTTTTCTGTCTCTATTTTTCTTAATTTGTTAATAGAAACTGTTCTGCAGAAAAAAAAGACACCAAATTAAAACTTAAGAGAAATAAGTTGCCAACTACTGTAAAACTTCTACCTAATTATGATGACTAATTCTATCCTTATTAGTTAAGCAGGATTTTTCCTTAAATTCAACATGCACTGCCAACATCTTGTTAAGCACATCACAAGATAATTAATGTTTTCTTGAGTTATATAAAACCGAATAATTCATTTTAGCCCATTGTTTCATTTGGACAAAAATAATAATCTGATTCTATAGTGTTCTTTATCAGCGTAAAAGGAAAATGTTAGCACCAGTAATCACACAAAAGAATTCAAACATAATAAATAATGAAGGAACAATTAGCTGCAGGGAACTAATTAAAAATCTGCACTCGACTCTTTTTTTATTATTTGACAAGGTAATTTTAGTCAACCTTAGTATCTTTTTCAAATCACCCATTGTATCAGTAACAAAAACTAGAGGTGAGAGAACTTTGAATAGTCAGTGAAAACGAACATCTTTCCAGACGTCACTCTACTTTGGGAAAGTTTTCAACAACCTGTCATTTAAATTTGTTCTATTTCATAGAATTATTTTGCACGAAAATGTTAGCTAATTATTCATACATGAGAGAGATTCAAAACTGCTATTTTTTAGAAAAAAAAGTAATAATTAATGGTTTTGGTACTGTATGTATTACAAAACAGATCACATTTATTTGAAATATCTTTTTCAAAAAGGAAAAAAAACAACTTTTATTAATGATTCAGCATTAACTTAAAATGTATCTATTCTATTGACCAGAAGTAGGTCACCCACTGTGAATATACAGGGAGTTCTCGGTTATCCAACGGAATCCGTTCTGGAAGTAGCGTTGGATAGTGAAACCGTTGTAAAGTGAGTCCCATGTTAATCAGTGGCAGTGAGCGTTGGATAGAGATGGGCGAATTTTTGGGGTAGATATGGATCCGCAGCGGATTCTTAAGAACCCGCCAACGGATTCCTGAATCCATGGATTGAATTCTACAAATCCGTCAACGGATTGTATCAAATGGCGGATTTTGCTGAATCTGCGTGGATTAAAACCGACCAAATCCGTTGGTGGATTTTACACCGCAAAATAGATTTTGGAGGGAAAATTCGAGTCAATCCGGGAAACGGATTTGATCGAATTCGCCCATCTCTACTCCCATCGCACATTTTCTGTCTCTGTTGCTAACATATCTTTGTCTTCTGTTGATCTGTCTGTTGGTTTTACCTCAGCTCTGTTATGGAACCTGTTCTCTCTCTACACACTTGGTGACCTTATCAACTCTTTTGGCCGTAGGTATCATCTCTATGAAGATGAAACTCAGATATATCTATCCCCCCGACCCTCACTCCTGCAATTCAGTGCCAAGTCTCAGATTGCCTCCTGGCTATATCCTCGTGGATGGCAATCCGCAGCTTAAACTTAATATGTCTAAAACTGAGCTCGTAATTTCCCCCTAAATCTTGAGCTATTCTTTGTTGTTTTATGTATAGTTTTTGTCTTGTTTTTTCTTTATTCTTTAAATGCATTTTTTCTTTTATTTTTTTATTCATTTATTTATTCATTTATTTTGTTATGTTTGTTCATTTATTTAGCAGTGTTGCACTATGCTTGCTTTTTGTGCTTGTTTCCACATGTTGTGAGAGATCATTTAAGATCTTTCCGGACCCAAATTGAACATTCAGGACTGGACTATTTGGTCAGAGTTCACTTTTTGGTGTTTCACGGATTTTATATTTTCTAGGCGCCGGTTAATTGTTGTTGATTTTATAGCTGTAACATGGCCAAACCTGGTTACAACAGCTACAGCTATTGGGTGTTGGTCAGGCAGAGGTTAATGACTGCCTGGAGGATGGCAGGAATACTAACGAGCCCAGCAGAGTCTAGCAAAGGGTTTAAAATGCAGGAAAGGGATCTGTATCCCTGTCTCTCCCAGGTCTGTGAACAGACTACTGTACATGTGCGTATCCTTGATCTATAGGGACACCAGGGAATGCGAGCCATATCACCGTGTCCTTGATGCCAAGGGATACCAGCTAGATATATACTGTATGATGGGGAAGCTGAGCTCTGGCCTAAAAAAATCCCTATACTGTACGTTATATATTGCTTTCCTGTCTTTTGCTGCACCTTGGCAGAGGAAAAGCCTGGTGGTTTTTTTTGTTCATGCACTTTGGCGAAATAAAAGCCTACATTATTTTCCCCCCAAACAAGTCTCCTGTCTTCACCACTGCATGCATCGCCTACAACACCCTATTCTCTAAACGTTGTTAAGATTAACTCAGGGAAATAACATTAATACAACTGCTGCTGTAACAGTAGGTTTGACTTATGACACAGTGAATTCCGACAACAGTACATAGAATAGAACATATAATAGACGATCGATGGCTTGAACAAAGGTTGACGATTGGGAATATTTTGACGAGGATGGCATCGGATTGAAATCAAGCAGTGCTCTTTCCCCACCTCCACACCTCTTTCTCTCCCCCCCACCTCCCTCCTCCCCACACCCCTACCTGTCCTCCCTCCACACTCAATAACCCCCCTTCACCAAAACACATGAATCCCCCCAATACACATAATAACCACCACATCTCAGAAACATACTGTACTAACCCCCAGTACACACAACGCCCTCTCCCCCAATACATATATTACCCCCTCCCAATACACATAATAACCAACCTCCTCCAAAACTAAAATACATTGTAGAAACCTTGTTTCTTGACAAATAGCCTAAATGTTCTGTCCTCTCCTGCCTCATTCTATTACTACAGCCATTACCAGCCTCAGAAAATAAAGGGGTGCTTATTATTCTGCCAATAGTTCTTCTTTGTAAACTCCATTACTAATGGGAAGGTTTACTGATAATAACTGTAAAAGCTATGTGTATTAAAATAAAAATCTATCACCTTTGTCACATAGTAGTTTGTCTCTACCTATAGTTCTCTTTAACATTTTTTATATGTACTTTATTGTACATTATTGAAAGATGTTTTTAGAGGGGGAGCAGAATAAGAGGGGGAGGGGATTCCCAGGGAGAGCACAGACAGAGAGAGAGACGCACACGCACTTTACCTGGGGCAGGGCATCTGTTCAGTCTGGAGCTGCTCTGCTCAGACAGGCAGGGGCGGGGAGTGATTGGCTGTATGCAGTGATGGCCTGACCATCTCAGAAAGCAGGGGGGGAAACCAGCAGCAGGGGAAACAGAGGTGCCAGTACTGAGTACCAGACAGTATCACTACAAACAAAGCCCAGAATTTAAGTAATCAGGACAGGGCCGGGGGGGGGGGGGTGGGGGCGATGTTTATTAGGTGTGATGGGTGTGGGCTTAAGGGGGGTGGTTGATGGCGGTATGTGCCCCCGGGGTGGGTGGTTAGCTCTCCTGCGGGGTGGAATGTACAGTCACATGAAATAACATGCATATAATTGTCAGTGATTAGGGCGTTAATTTAGGAATAATAACATCCATACCGATTTTAGGTAACATTCATTTCCCTTATTTAGCGGAGCTTAGTGAATATTGGCCAATGTCAAATGCCAATAACAATGATGTGCTTGTAAAAGGATGTGCTTGTAAAAAGTGTTAATTGGGATGCCCACAGTCTTTAGGCTCTTAAAAATGGGACCACTTTGGGTAGCAATCATGCGCCACCCCAGAATGTGAACAGAAATGAAGAATACTCCACCTGTTCACACAACCTTCCCCTAGGAAACAATCATGTAATGCATGGTCCCTAGAGTGCCAGTCCTTACATGCAGAGTATGTCTTGGGACACTAAAGGGTTAAAAGACCAAAAGGACTTTCCACCAGAGCTAAACGTACCCCTGTTGTCAGTTGTAGGGTAGCTCTTTATGGTCTATTAGTCTAGCAATATTGTAACCAAGATCCAGTCACTTGTGTAAGGACTGAATACAGTTCAGCATCTGAGCCCACAGAAGTTTGCTCCGCATGGATTATGAACTCGATTAGAGCATTTCACAAGCTAATTCACATGGGACAAGGGCCCAGAACTAGCAGTTTATTCAACTTTTGGAATACAGGACTTTCTCCACTTAAGAAAATTTAGCAAAACCAGCAACATTCACAAAATTTTCCCTGGAGTTTTGAGAGGGAGAAAGATAATCATTATTTTTTTTTTAGGTCTAACCATTTTAATCAAAAATATATTAAAATCACCAAAATTAGAAAAAAATGCGAGCAGGGGATGAGAGCAGGCAGGGGGGCGCAGGGAGAAGAGTTTGCGCACCCCTACAGTACAGGATGCTTTGTCATTATAACGTTTGCTTCATTTCTCATTACAACAATTCCTGGAACTGTTCTATGAACAGAAAACATGTAACAGATGTCACCTGCTAGAAACATGCCCGTTTTTAACAATGAATCTGTCCTTTTCCGTTCTCTCCTTGATTGCACTGCCGATACATTTGCAGAGAGGTTACAATTAAAACAGTTGGTTTTCCCAAATAGTTAAACGGTAACAAAGAAAGCCAAAGCCTAAGCCTGCGCTTATGGCGACGGCGACAGTGACGCAACATCGCGTCAAAACCAATGCATTTCCGACTTCGCGTGCGCTTATAGTAAGGGCGACGCGACGGCGCGATCGACTGATGGCTTGGTCGCGATCGCTGGAAGTCATCTCAATTTGATTTTTCCAGCGACCGCAGCCTGACGTCACCGCCGCCGGCACTATAAGCGCAGCCTAAGAAATGATTCCTCAAGGTTTGCTACAGTTAGAGATGTCTTTGCCTACAAGCTCGGCTTAGCTCTCATCTTGCCAAGATAAGACAACATGAGAAAAGATGTACATCCCAAAGCATCAATTTCAATCACAAGAAATTTTATTGGGGCCGTGTTTTGTCTACCCAAAGGCCGATATGTATAGAAGACCTAAGAGGCCCTACTGAGCATGTGGTTTATTATCCAAGGACATGCTCAAATATACATTAGAAACATTTCACAAAGTGTGATACACATTTCTACAAACATTGTTTTAAGGTTCATGACCAATATCTTCTAAGCTGTGCTATTCGATAGGACAGCTGCTGGCGGGCGCTGGAAGACACTATATAGCCCATTCATGTGACTGGACCACAATGGGTCTTCCAACGCCAGAAGGTGTCTTATGGAATAACACTGCTTAGTAAATATGGGCCCAAGTCTCTTGATTGCAGGTCATTTGACATGTTGGGAATGAAGAACCTATACCTATAAATTTATGTCTGATTATCATGTTGCAACACCTCCAAAGACTGGTACAGATGTAGCTAACCTTACATTCTCCGTTGCCGCCTCCACCCGGTCAGGCTACCATGGTGGTCGCGGGAGCGGAGGATCGTGGCAGACAGTGTCTTTTGCTTCTTCTGCCATGGCACCGGGACAGTAAGTCTGGCTACATATGCATTTCCAGCTTATGTCAAACTTCTTTGCAGGGTCATATTCTTTGTCCTTCACTTCCCCAAAGTCATCTCTTTTTTTTCATACAATCTTTCTGTTTCACCTTCAATGCCACTTCACTCTAGTTATTTGTCTATGCCCCTTCTATGCCTGCCCTTCTCTTGACCTTGAGAAGACACTCCTCATCTCCATCCCAATCTGGAATATTACAGTACAGTGGGAGGATTCACTGGGTTCCTCTTCTTTCATTATGTTTCTAACAAAAAGAATAATTGATGTATCATGTTTCTGTCTTCTTTACAATCATAAAATGAAAACCATCCAGGCTCTGTAACAACTGTAATTATGGCCACAAGTTGATCAAGTTCGACCTTTTCAGCTTCTTCCTTGTGACCGATTGATTTTCTGAAGTTCCTGTCCTTCATCCTAATTGTATGGCCACAAACGGGGGAGCTATGTCAGTGCATCAATAATTAAAATAACACGGGAGCTTCTATAACACATGTGCAATTATATAAAAGGTGCCTGTAGACCTCATAATGAGACCGAAAAGCTTAATAACATCATCATCGTGTTTGATGATAAATGAGTGTTTGTTATAAGCATTTCTCCCCATTTAACATTCTATAAATAACTTACTGCACCGACACACTTTATTCGAGCAAATACCCAGTATGTACCTGGCAGATACCTGGAATGTGCCGCTCCTCACCTCTGACAAGCCCCGTTGTGTTTACCTTCCCAGCCTGGGTTCATGCCTGGCTGATGGGCGGCTGATCTGTTAAATGATAATGATTAGGATTTAATAGGCTGCAATGCTTCGCGTGTCTACCAGATGGCATAAATTCATGAATTGTAATGCAGTTTATATATATATACTGTGCAGTATTGCAGCCAGCGGGAATAAAATGCTTCAATCCCTGCTTGGAAAATAACTCAATGCACTCGGGCAGAAAACAGTCACAAACCTCAATACACCCGGGTATACCCGAATTCGTGGGACTAGCCAAGCTCGAATAAACTGTGTCGCCAGTGTATATTTAGTATCGCATGCTTTCCGTATTTACAGATTTTTACTGAAAAATTACCATTTTTTATCTAATGAATTCTGTTTATATGATTTTACACCTTTTTTGTGTTAACAATATTTACGTGATTGTTGTGAGTGTCGTGCTGCTCTGATCTGAGCATTTCATATAGTAAACTGTGTAAAACACACTGAAAAGAACAACAAAGTAGGTATTACATAGTTACATAGGAGATGAGGATGAAAAAAGACATGCGTCCATCAAGTTCAACCTATAAATAAATTTAGACAACAGATACTTTATCCTATATCTATACTTACTTATTGATCCAGAGGAAGACAAACAAAAAACCCAGAGTCATATCATCCAATGATATCTCATAAGGGGAAAAATAAATTCCTTCCTGGCTCCAAGAATTGGCAATCGATTACTCCCTGGATCAACATCCTTCCCATGTTTACTTATTAGGTATATCCCTGTATACCTTTCCTTTCTAAAAGGATGTCCAACCTTTTTTTGAACAAATGTATTGTATCTGCCATCACAGGCTCCATGGGTAATGATTTCCACATTTTAACTGCCCTTACTGTAAAGAACCCTTTCCTTTGTTGCTGGTGAAATTTCCTTTCCTCCAACCTAAAGGGATGCCCCCGAGTCCTGAATAGTTCTTTTGAAAGTTCCCTGTACTGACCCCAAATATATTTGTACATAGTTATCATATCCCCTCTTAGACGCCTCTTTTCTAATGTAAATAAATCTAATTTAGTTAGGCTCTCCTCATAAGTAAGATTAGCCATCCCCTTTATTAATTTGGTGGCGATTATCCATCCCCTTTATTAATTTGATTGCTCTTCTCTGCACTCTCTCTATTTCCATAATGTCTTTTCTAAGGAGTGGTGCTCAAAATTGTACTCCATATTCAAGGTGTGGTCTTACTAATGCTTTGTAAAGGGGCATAATTATATTTACTTCCCTTCCATCCACTGCCCGTTTAATGCAATATAAGATCTTGTTAGCCTTTGCAGCTACTGCATGACATTGGGCACTATTGATAAGCCTGTTGTCTGCAAGCACTCCTAAATCCTTCTCCATCAAGGATTCCCCAATTAATCCCCAATTAATTTGTAAGTCTCCTGTTTATTGTACAGTATGCATATTATATGTATATATATTTATAAAGCGCCATCCAGGTACATAGCGCTTCACAGCAGAAATACACGAGACATAATAATATAAACACACAATGGGAATAAGCACTTCATAGATAACAACATTAGCAAAAGGAGTCCCTGCCCCAAAAAGCTTACAATCTAAGTAACATTGCGCTACGATTGACTCACCTACGTCACAAGGGGATGCTGCCCAACTATTTTGTTGCTTCCAGTTCTTGTTTTAGAAATAAAAACTGAAAATGCAGAACTCTACTTATATGTTGTAAAATTTTTGGATTCATTTGAACACATCACACTGTTTTAATTGACATGGATAAACCTATTTGTTCCCTTTTTGTGTCATTCCATGCCACGCTCCTATGAACACCAATGCCCAAATGGTAAAATCTCATTATTTTAGGAAACACCAGTATTGTCATCAAAGTTTACAAAGACATTGCCCTACCAATGTGGGGAAAATTCGGGATGGGTGATTTTTTTTTTGGCGAATTTGGACCGGCCGGTTCCTTTGGATTTCCGTTGCTCGGTCTCAAAGGCAAATCCACCGATACTGATTTTTTTTCTGTTATTTTACAGAGCAATCTGAAAATTGTGGGCGGATTGTTAAACATCCGGACACAGATTAATCCGAGGAATGGGGGGTGGTGGTGGGGGGAGATCTTTCTCTCCCTCTGCAGATTAATCCATATAAGGATTTTTAACAATTGGGCCATAGATTATGGAATCCGTGGATCAGATTCCTAAAACTCCATCCGGATTGTATCCAATGGCGGATTTAGATTGATCTGCACAGATTTTGGTGGTGGGCGGGGGGGAGGGCGGGGGGGCAGATTTGGTCTAAAATATCCACAACATTTCGGGAACTGGTACGTCCATCCCTAGATAAAAACCACACACAAAAAGAATAAAAGTAACCAGTGAAATACATTGAATGATGTACAGTACTGCGTTCCTTATGCACAACCTCATCCTTAATATGACATGTATTCACTTATTAGCCATAATTCAGCATTTGGTCATAAAAAAAATTAGTGTGATGAAATAAGGGTATTTGCTGATCTGCAAAGTTTTTTTTTTTCCCCACTGCGTTATACTGTAGGTCTTTTAATCATTAAAGGAATTGATACATATTTAAATATCCCTGGTCCCTCTGCTTCAGACCTGCACGTTTGTAGTAGTTGAAAAGTATTGAGCTTCAAAGGACATACTGTCTAAAAAATGTAAAGAATCACTAACCACTAAGCAAAATTGTAAGAAGTTCTCTGCACTCAGCAGAATTATTCTAGTCATAAAGAATAATGCTTTTGCAGATAAGGCCCCTGAGCAGTGCCTGGCAAATCAATAGTCATACTTTTTTTTTTTTTGCCAGCTTCCAAATACTTGAAGAAATTGCTGCAGAGGAGAGGGGAAAGAGATCATTCAATCAATGAGCGTGCTGTGCAACATCACAGAACAGACTAATAGTGTTGCTGGAGAATTTAACAGCTTGAAAAAGTATTATGCAAAGTCTGAGCTGCCGAAACTTTGAAGGGTTAATTATACAACTCAATGCTGGGGGCAAATAAAAAGGAATCTTATGAGAAGTTAATTTCAATATGGATTTTCCCGTGAATTGCAAATGGATAATAGGTTCAGCATTTTAATTGTATTATTCACCATGCATAGTTGAAACGCAAGTTAACCTTGTTGGCCCTTTATGTGGGGTTGTAGCGGAATGGGACATCTCGCCGCTGACACCCCGCCGCTGCCATTTAGCTGCCTCCGTCGCTAATATGGGTGCATTTAGCGTTTGTTAGTATTAGGGGTAAACTTTGGGGGTTTTAGGGTAAGGGGTAAGTTTAGGGTAAGGGGTTAAAATTAGGGGGTTCAAACAATGCTGATCAAATCCTTAGTGCAGAGTATGAGGGGTTACCTTGGTTAGGCCGCGCTTAAAGTGCTGGCGACGGCGACGCGACCGATGATGTCACCCGTCGCCACCAGTGAAAGTTATAATTGGATTTTCAGCGACTGTCGCCAGCGACGTCACTAAAGGGGGCGGGCCGCGGTCTCTGATTGGTTTAGAGACAGTCACATGTGGCGACTGTCTTTAAAAAAATCAAATAGACCCGGCTTCCAATTTCTAGCGCTCCATTGCTCCGTCGCGCTTACTATAAGCCCATGCAACGTAGTCAATTGATTTGATTCGGAGCGCCGTCGCCGTCGCGGGCACTATAAGCGCAGCCTTAGTTGGACTAACAATTGGTATTATAAGACAAACTTTAGGTATCACCTAATACTAAAGTACTCATTTACTCCGCACTATCTACGAAACATGTAGGATGTAATTGGTCCAAGTGTTTTATTGCTACTCTATCCTATGTGTGCAATTTGGGCACTTTAGAGACTTGTTTCCGCTTTTGCTGAGTACTTTTGAAATTGCCACTGTGACGTCACTCCGCAGCCAGTTCACCCCTGCTTGTGGCTGCACTAAACGGAGAGCTCTGCGAACCACCCAGGTCCTCACTGACCAATCCGGGGACCCTCCCAGTGCGTCTGCAGGCTGCAGATTGCTCGATCCGTCTGGAGCCCAGCTGACCAGAGGGGAGTTTCCCACAGAGACGGTGACCGAATGCAGAGGTGTTCCTAGGAAGGAAAAGCATCGCAGCTGCTGTCCCAGACGCCTGCCAAGGGAAACATACTCCTGACTCCTGTATGAGCGGCCTCCGAGTGGTAACTTGTGTGTTTAACACACTCAATGTTTATGTCCTAATACCTTGATGTACGCAGAATATTTATCCCCTATTTTAATATACACTAGTTACTTTCATACTTCACTATTTGCGTTGTGCGCTGTTTTTTTGTCTCCATATCTTCAGCACTATCGCACCTTGACAAACACGGCTATTTCTACTTAATTCATGATCAAATCCTTATCATTCGGATTAGATTCTTCAACTGGCTTTCAGCCTTTTTGCTTATGTACATTCAATGTCTGGGTTTAGAAGAGACAATCAGGTTTTCCAAGATCAAGAATGTATTAGATTACAGTTTGGATACCGTACACAAAACGGCGCATACTTGTAATGAGAAACTAAATAGAACTGGTGGGTGAAGCTGCCGCCTTATTCTGATTCCAAATCACATGCCCCCGTTTGCCCTGTGCTGCTATTTCCTATCCTTATAACAGGCGACCTGGTTCATGCTTAGAAACGGGGTGTTGTAGGAAATGTGATTCAGTGCAGAATAATGTAAAACTATCACACAGCTTGTTATGTTGTAAAATCTCATTACTGAGGGAATCTACAACAAGAAGCAATGCATTGTAGGCAACTCTGGCACTGGGATTATTTCAACAAAGTCTCGGGTCTGCAAAGCAGGCTACTCTTATATACCATATTGTAAGAAATTGGGCTATTCCTTAAATCTGTTGCCGGTTTTATGTTGCTCCAATTTTGCCCCAGATTTTGCATCCCGAAGACTTTGAGGAATAGGCCTCTTTAAGAGAATTCATATTCATAAATTGCCCATTTCTTAATGATAACAGATTTTGGTGTTGCCATCAACTTGGTTGGTATGGCATGGATCGGTATAAATAAAATTGTACGTTTAGGGGGGCAGGGGTTCTCAACTTCAGTCTTCAAGAACCCACCAACCGATCAGGTTTTCAGGATATCCCTGCTTCAGCACAGGTGGTTCAATCAGTGAGACTGAGCCACTGATTGAGCCACCTGTGCTGACGCAGGGATATAATGAAAACCTGACTGGTTGGGGGGTCATGAGGACAGGAGTGGAGAACTTCGGGTTTGGGGTGTTTTGCCAATTTGCATAATCTCATGACATGGTATGGATAATACATACACATACAGAGCGTACTGTATGTTGTATATACAGATAGTAATGAAAAAGAATGGATCAACAGAAGAAGTCAAGAAAATATTTTACCCCACACAGAGATCACTCTGTGAGCACACCAATTGAATAATATGTCACTTTTATTTTCCCCTTTAGTATGTGCATCACTACAATCCACACAATAAGTAATTAGCTAAGTTGCCTATTGTATTGTATGTCTTTATTTATATAGCGCCATAAATGTACATAGCGCTTCACAGTAGTAATACATATCATATAAATAACAAATAATATAAATAACAGGTCATGGGAATAAGTGCTTCAGACATAAAAGTAACATTAAGGAAGAGGAGTCCCTGCTCCGAGGAACTTACAATCTAATTGGTAGGTAGGGGAACATATAGAGACAGTAGGAGGGAATTCTAGTAAGTGCGTCTGCAGGGGGCCAAGCTTTATGTATCATGTGTCCAGGATTATCCAGCACTATTCATATGCATCTTTAAGCAGATGTGTCTTAAGGTGGGTCTTAAAGGTGGATAGAGAGGGTGCTAGTCAGGTATTGAGGGGAAGGGCATTCCAGAGGTGGGGGCAGAAAGTGAGAAAGGTTTAAGGCGGGAGAGATCTTTAGATACAAAGGGGGTAGAAAGAAGACATCCTTGAGAAGAACGAAAGAGTCGGGATGGTGCATAGCGAGAAATTAGGGCTGAGATGTAAGGAGGGGCAGAAGAATGTAAAGCTTTAAAAGTGAGGAGGAGAATTGAGTGTGAGATGCGGGATTTGATCGGAAGCCAGGAGAGGGATTTCAGGAGGGGAGATGCGGAGACAGATTTAGGAAAGAGTAGAACGATCGATCCATTGATCCATTCTCCTGTGACCGATCGGTGAAGATTCGTCTCAGGGGTTCACTAAATGGCTGTTAGTGCAACAGAAGAGGACCAGAGATGCAAAGTTCTGGTGGGAAGATCGTGTGACCAGGCAGTCACTAGATACAATTGGTGCGCTGCTAGAAAGAGGGCAGGGCTCAAAAATGGGTGTGCCAGAGCCTGTGTTAACATCTTAGTAACATCTTACATGTCACATATGAAGTGTCTGTTTAGTTAATTTAGGAGTTATCATCTCTGGATATTTTCTATATCTTTAAACATGGATGCATACTGAATACCTGGACTAACATTCTGATTCATTTCTTCACTCAGTTATGTCTGTCTGAGCTGGATCTTTCTATCAATTTAACCCCATTTGCAACAGAACTTATATCTACAGTAATTGACAACTCCTTGGTATGTCAGTCTGAGCTCAATAGGCAAAACCCTCCCTTAATTGTTAGTCATGTGAACCTGTTTAGAGTATTTAAGTCAGTCTACCTTGGCTGTGCCATATGGCTGTGCTAACATCCTAAGTGTCACAAATAACGTGTCTGTTGAGTTAATATTGGAGTTAGAATTGGAGGTGAAGAATAGAACAACTGACTCTGCACTACAACAAAACTGTGAGAACTTGACTTTCTAAACGCTCTGACAATTTGTACACGGCTATAGACTGTTTCTAATCTGCTGCTTAATCTTCATTGCTACACTGCCCTGCCAGGCCTGATTTATACACCTGCTCTCTCATCTCCTTTCATACCTAGGACCTCTCTTCTCCTACCTCTCTCCCTGCATCTCATTATGCCCTCCCAGGCCTGATTAACACACCTGCTCTCATCTCCTCCAATACCTGGGACCTCTCTCCCTGCATCTCATTATGCCCTCCCAGGCCTGATTTATACACCTGCTCTCTCACGTCCTACTCCTCATCTCCTCCCATACCTGGAACCTCTCTCCTCCTACCTCTCTCCCTGCATCTCATTATGCCCTCCCAGGCCTGATTTATACACCTGCTGTTTCATCAAAAAATCCTCACACCATTCACATCATTCAACACCACTGCTATTATCCTCCAATACCTTGTTACCTATCTTCCCCCCTTCCTCTCCGTTCCTTCTCATGCCCTACCCAGTCCTGATTATATATATTACAACCTGCTCTCCATCTCCAATACCTGGGACCCCCCTATCTCTCCGCTCCCTTCCTCTCCTTCTCCCCCCTCCCCGGCCTTCTTCCTCCCCCCTTCTCTTTCTTTCCTCCTCTCGGCCTCCTTCTCCTCTCCTCTCATCCTCCCCGTCCCTGTCAGGCCTCTCCTACCTCCTCCCCTCTCTCCGGTTCTTCTCCTTCTTTCATCCCCCTCCCCTGCCTATCTCTTTCTCCCCTTCTGTTCCCCCCCTGTCTCTTCCCTTGCCCCTCCCTTTTTCCCAAACAGTCTCTCCTCCTCTCTCCTCCTCCCAATTGCCCCGCCCAGACGTAGGGGGGGTAAGGGGGGAAGATATGGGGGCCTCTCCCGACTCTCTCTTTCCCACCCCTCCTCCTTCTCCCTCGCCCAGTCAAGGGACCTCCTGCTTTCGCCTTTTCGCCCTCCTTCCATTTTCCCTCTCTCCCCCCCCCCCCGGTATTTGCGCGGCTCACACCCCGGCCCACCACCCCGCCGGGCCATAGTGCGCATAAAACAATAAAAAAATATCCTCCGCCCCCCCACCTATGAATGGTGCCCATAACACGGCGCCCACGAGGTAACACAACTCGATCCCTGGCCCAACAACTGCTACACAACCCCTAAAGAAAAAAGGCGCCTCCTCCACCAAGCCTCTATTCCCCCCCCCTCCTTACCCCCCTCCTCTCGCCTCGCTCTACTCTCTATTTCCTTTCCCCGTCACGTCCTGCTGCTGCGTGGGTATCTCTCCTAATCGGGCCCCGCCATATAGACAATCGCTCCCCAACGCCTGTCCCTACCACCTCTTCACCCCCTTCTAATGGTAGAATAAATCTATTTAATACGACCAACCTAACTAAAAAAAACTCCCATTGCAAAAGAATCATCACCATAGTCTGGCCTCGTGGCTACTGGTCCTACATCCCCAGTCACCTCTACCAATCATTGGTGCCAAGCACTGTCTGGGGCACCGACTGCACTTATATTATTCCCCTCACTCGCTGTCTCTGTCCTCTCCCAATTTACACCAACTAGATTGTTAATCTCGTCGGCAGGGATTTTCCCTTTCCTATTGTCTTTTTTGGCTGCACTTAGTGTTTAATATTTTATTATTTACAATTCCCTGTACTGTATTGTCTTTGTGAAGCGCTAGCCACTTGTGCACTATATAAGAAAGATATACATAACAAGAGGAAGGGGGATGTAACTTTGTAAATGGTTGCTATAGAAACAAAATATTGTTTACACTTATAATACATTAAAAATGTATTAAGTTTGTTTTTAAAAATGCTACAGTTTTTCTCCATAGTACAAACTGATTATTAAATAAAAAAAAAAAAAACCACACACACACATATAGGATTTGCTTGTTGTCTGCAGCTTTAAAAGATATGGGCAATGTTTGTTATATACAAAGACAAATCACAATAAGCAAAAATAAAAACCATGTAAACTGAGGTCACACAAGTGTGGACCAGTGCAGTTTAGTGGAGAGTGAAAGTAAGGGAACCAATATTACTGTCATAAAATTGCTATTTTCAGAAGGGTGAATTTACCCATGATTTTCTGAGATAAACATAGAACACCCCAGCATCATGGCTAATCATCGATCTAGCTAGACGTCAAACCAAAAGAAAAGGCAAGGCAGAAACAATGTACGAAGACATATCAGAGTTGTTAACAAGGTTTTTTTTTCACATCAGATTATATGTAGGGTAGTCGGGTTCAGTGTTCACTTTTCTCTACTTGGTGCAAAAAACTCTCTCTGGGAATCAATGCTGTTATAGGCTCGTAACTTTATATACCAGAAATGCGAAGGATTAGTATTTTTTTTTCGCAAGGAACCTTGTACTGGAGATAATAGCAATGTATTTCGCACAAGATAAAAGTCTCTGAATGTCAAAAAAAGACATTTACACGGGAAATCTGTGTACTTATCGTGTCAGTAAATCTGCAGAATGTGGTTGAAATAAAATGACCACCTCGTTCCCTGGCGGGAGGCAGCAGATCCCACTGCTGCTGAGGTTTACTATACCACAAGGCCTGCACAACATGCGGCCCGTCTGGCTCTCCTCGTGTGCGGCCGCGGATGAACTTCCTGGCCGGGCGCAGTTAATTTAAATAATTTAAAAAAAAAAAGTTTAAAAAATGGCGGCGATTCATCCCTTCCTCCCTCCCTCTCTCCCAGCCCCTCCCTCTCCCTCCCAGCCCCAGGTGTTTGGCGGTGCGCGGGGGGCGCAGCAGCATGAGGAGGATTGCGGCTGCCTGTGTTTTTTGTTCTTTCATCATAGCAGGCTGCCGGGGGTCAGAGCATGTCTCGGAAAACGGGCTGGTGGGGGGTGGGTGGTGAAAAACAGCAGCCTGGTGGGGGTGGGTGGGTGTGAAAAATGGTGCTGTGGAGGGTGGTGCTGCTGACATGTGAGGGGGGGGGGGGTGTGCTGCTACATTTGATGGGTGTGCATGTGAGGGTGGTGCTGTTGACATGTGAGGGGTCGGGGGGGCTGGCTGCTGACATGGTGAAGGGGCAGGGGGAGGGATGTGATGTGAGGTGCAGGGGGGGGGAGGATGTGAGGTGCAGGGGGGGGGAGAGTGATTGATGATGTGCAGGTGGGGGAGAATGATTGAGGTGCAGGGGTGGAGATACTGATGTGAGTTGCAGGGGGGGAGAGTGATGGGAGTTTCATAGGGGGAGGGTGATAGTGAGTGATGTTGAGGGTGTATGTGAGTTGCAGGGGGGGAGAGAGTGTCATATATATTGAGGGGAGGGAAAGAGTGTCATATTTGAGGGAGGGAGAAAGTGCATATTGGGGGAGGGGGAGGGTGTCATATTGAGGGGAGGGGGAGAGTCATATTGGGGGAGGGGGAGAGGTCAATTGGGGGAGGGTAGAGAGAGTGTAATTAAGTAAGGGGAGGGGGAGAGAGTGTCATTAGGAGGGGGGGAGAGAGTGTCAATTGAGGGAAGAGAGACATGGGGGGTAATGCTGATTGGGGGGGATGTCTGACGAGGGCTGGGGATGGGTGGAGGGGGTATTGTAGTTTGATGTGGAGGGTGGTTTGTGTATTTGTGTGGAGGGGGGTTTGTGTGGGTGAGGGGGAAATGGGGGTATAGAGATAGATGGGAGTATCGTAAAGTTTTGGGTTTCTTTTTGTGGTGTATTTCGCTTGTCGACCGTGATGTGTTTTGTGATTGGGGTGTTCTCTTGGTTTTCCCTTCTCCCCCCCCCCCATTTTCCGCCCCGTGCGTAGGCGCAAGGGTGGGGGCCAGGGAGCATTGCGGAGGGCCTGTCACTTGAAACAGGGGGGGCGCCGGCTATGACACTATTGCATATATTGGGGCTGGATACGTGACTACTGGGCAGATACATGCAAAGGTGATTTACTGCTATCCTTAGATTGGTTGCTAAATAGGGTGATTCCGTGAAACCGCAGACATGTGACAACACTACATGCAGTGCCTAATACTTAGTCATAATTGTCGCATTAGGATAAAAATCAAGGTATCCTTATAAACTACCATAGTGTGGTATTTTTGGTTGAGGGGGGAGAGCATCTAATTTTGTTTACATTGGATTGGAGACATGTGGGTCTCCGAGCGACAACCCATTGTTCTAGCCCGGGGGGCCCCTGCTTCCCGGAAATACTTACCTCCATAGGAGTGCCGTAGCCATTCCTCTGCTACCAGGGTTCACTAATGGCGAGTTTCAAAAGCCTGCGCGCCCTGCTAGCCAATAGAAAGCCGTGACAAATCATCAGTCTTCTATTCCTATTGTCCCATGTGACTTAAAGTCTTTAAAAAACCCAGAAAGAAGCCGGCAAACACCACTGCAACGGGTCACCTGAATGAATTAAACCAGCACAATCTCTCGAAAGGGAGCCACAGGTGTCTTGGCCATATGTCAAATACAAACTTTTAAACGAAGTGTGAGCCAATGTGGATATCGCAAAGGTGCGGGGCCTTTGTAGCGTGGAGCGGCCATCTTCATGGAGTGCACTCCCGGTCTCTGGCAATGATCTGTGCTCAGCGCCCCGGCAGGGGGCCCTCTGAAATTTATTGGGGGTCTTCCCCCTTGAAGACTGAGGTAGCCGGCGACTACCTGACCGGAACGGGAGCTCACACTTAAGAACTTTAGCCCCGATCCGGCCATACATCATAACAAAATTGCGCCAGCGCCTATAGGATGGGTTTGGACAACAGCCAACGAGGGTAGAGAGAGGTGCGCGGCCCCGTGGTCTCCCGTTCTCCGGTGGAGCTACCCCGCGTCCCCGATTACCCAAACTGAGGTGAGCAGGGAGGCACAAGCGGCTGCAAAATCTGGGCGTTTTCCGTCAGTCCTCGGCCTACAACACGCAGCCTCCCGGCAAAGCACAGCACCCCTCGACTCATCCCCCAGCACTAATCTGAGTCTCCGCAGCCCCCCCCCTGCGACTTCACTGCGGAGCCAAGGATATTTAAAGAAAAAAATCAAGAAATATTGGCCTAACCTTTCTTTGGCTACCGCGCAGGGCTCGCGGAGTGGTTGGACATCTTCCCCCCAGGGACCCACCGATGAGGATTCAATGGCGTGCAGGTCCGCCTGCTCCTACTCTCCCAAATGAAGATGGAGGTCGCCAAAATGGTGCAGGATCGACGCGTGGTGTCGGCCCCGCCACTAAAATAACGGCCCTTTAAGTAACGGCCCTTACTTTAAGTAACGAACAGCCTGTACCCACACCCTGCCCCCGGGTCTGGTCTGGGTGGGAAGGAGCCGCAGCAAGAACCAATAACAAGAGACAGCCCTGAGACACTCTCCCTACCTGATCGCGCTCCTGCTTGCCCAGTCCAATCCAAGATGGATGTCAGTTCACCAGAATGAGTCTCCATTGTTAGGCTTCATCCCCAATCACCATCTCAGAGGTGCAGGACGGAGTCGAGAAGGCTCAAATTATAAAAAAACAAAAAAAAAAGCAAAGCACTTCCGTCTTTGCATTTTTAAAGGAGACCTGCACAGTTAAAGGGGAATTGTTCAATACTTCTGAATACAATCTCTTCTTTGATTTATTATTCATTATAAATGTTCAAAACATGCAATGCGCGACCACCAGGATATGGCGGCTTAGGATCTGATGCTGCTCTCAACAAACCCGGCATAAATTATCTTCAAAGCGACCCAATTAGCTCTATCAGAGCCCGAAAACTAGTAGAAACGCGCAGCGGAATTC
Source organism: Ascaphus truei (assembly GCA_036426205.1). NCBI lineage: Eukaryota > Metazoa > Chordata > Amphibia > Anura > Ascaphidae > Ascaphus > Ascaphus truei. The sequence continues at coordinate 2,691,560 of CM071578.1, read as the reverse complement.
CGCAAGTTGTCCACAAGATCTCTCCTCGTAGAAAAAACAAGCCGGATGGTATCCAATATCATCAGACTCCAAAATGGAGGACGAGGAAGATCGGCGGCTGCATTTTTCTTTCTCATATGCTCAGACTCTGAGCAGGAATCGGTAGGAAAGGAGCGCTAGCTAGAGAGAGAGAGCTAGTCCACAAAAAGTGTTTTATAAAAGACTCAAAACACTCTTTATGGATTTAAAATCCCTATTCCAATCAAGCTGCAGGATTAGGAGGGACATATCCAGTATAGGGACCAGGACAGACGACCTGGAGAAAAAAGCTGGACGTCACAATCAGAAGCCCTAAAAAAACAGAAAAACTACCAACTACACGCCGATCACTAAGATCCTGAGGGAGAGGATGGAAAATGCCGATGGATCTTTCCCTTTTGGATATGGGCTCAATAGCGGAAAGGCTTTAACTATAGGTCTCTGGAAGAAGGGGGGTGCCTTCCTAAAGAAACTCGGATCAAAGAGAATGTCACTCACCAAACAGATGAAGAACCCTCTCCCGGTCAACCTTCAAAGACGATGGGGGGGGGGGGGGGGTGGATGGGGCTCCCCGCGGGGAGCAAGGAAGAAGGCGGCAAATTAAAGACTTAGCCCGGGCCACAGAGGCGGTGGGTGGAGGGAGGCGTCTAACGCTGAGGCGCGCTGCTTCAGTCAGCTGCGATTTGCAAGCGGACTTGCAGGTCGAGCCAGCGTGCGCGCAATGGAGCCGTGGGGATTTTGGTTGGAGGCGGGGCAGTGACGTCGCTGGGCCAATCGCCCGCGACGCACTGACGTCAATGTCACGGCGCCGACGTCACGGCGCCGTGACGTTGACGCTGCTGTGCTGTGATTGGAGGTTTTCAGCCGACAGCGCGCTGAAAAACAGCTTGGCGCTCGGCTGAAACCTCCAACTCGTCAGCATGCCTGCGGACGCTCGCGTGAGCCCCCTCTCAAGGCATCCTCATTGAGGATGCAGGGGCTCAGCGCGGAGCGTCCGCACTCCTCAGTACGGCATGTCCGTCTATGGACTCGGCCTTAAAGAGACACCGTTGTGCTTGGCCCCATCCAATTAAGATTTAAAAAACACTGCGCTTTTGTTCCAAACAGATTAATACTTTCTGCCCAATATAGATTTTGTTCCAGGACTTTGCACTGAAAGCGGAGAGCCGAAATGATGACCGGAGATGCCGCCATAGTTATGAGACTGGAGGGGGGGGGGGGTCATGTAACGGGAGAGAGGGTTTCCTGCAGGGTCATGGGGAAGAGACATGGAAGGTCCACGGTTGATGGCAGGGGGGAGGGCACAGATTCAGTTAGGACAGGAGGTGATTCTATAGGTGAAGAGTAGGAGGTTTGGGGAAGGGGAGCGGATAGCAGATGTCGGGGGGAGATAAGAGGGGAGCTGTGAAGGGCCCAAAACTGAGCCGGTATCAGGCTCGAGTCGGACAGGGCTAAGCTATGCAGGAGGAGAGGATAGGGCATTAGTAAAAGGTGGAATAGAGGGAAGGGATAGTAGTCACATGAGCCTCCCAGACCAGGATCTAAAGCTATGAGGTTCAGAAGGCACAGCCTAGGTGTGATGGGAAAGGGAGGTGGCGGACAGAGGATCAAGGGCACAACTCTAAGTTAGCAATAGGGGAGGGTATTAATTAGGAGCAAGAGCAAGGAGGAAGATAGGTAACTGTGTCACGTTAACAGTTAGTTCAGTAGATTTAAGCAGTTAATAAAGGGTTAAGGTTGTTAGAGGCAAGTTTATTAAGAATCAGGCTTGAGTTCAGGTCACAATATAGGGTTGATTAGCTGTTTCTGTGGGTTTTGTTTTTACTCTGCTACTTTTCAGTCTCTTCCCTCCTCAAGATAATAGTAAACTTCTCCACCATAGGGATAACGCAAAGTTATGATCTGAGCAAAGATCATAGGGTTCTTTCCAGAGGTTGGCCCTGGATGATAAAGTAAGCCAGGGGACTCCAGGCAAAAAATGAGGTGACAGCTCCCTCTGCTGACCAGAAGGTAGTATTACAACAAGCGATATTATGAATTAAATTATTTAATTCTGTGGCGATTAGCATTAGGAAAGCAGATTGGGGAATACAACGGAGCCACACTTCAAGAGTAGGGGGGATAGAGAGTTAATAGGGAACAGGAGTTCTTCCTGGACTTTTCTCTCAGGAGTACGGCTATTAATGGCGTCTAGGATAGCCACACAGATGTTGGGGAGGAAGGAGATAGATCTGGATAATAAGAGGAAATAGGGTTGCTCTAGAAGTAGCAATATAGTATCACTAGTTGGAGATGCCGGGAATGAGTCAGGAGCATACATGCCCAGTGGTTCTTCACATGCTCCAGATATAAAGGGCCTGGGGATGCCCCCTGAGGCCCATAAAAGTCCCTTGGGCACCTCGGTCTCCCTGAGGCTCAGACGACAGAACCTCTCCTGGTTCAGTTCTGGGAGGGGCCGGGAAACCAAGGGCAGCGGAGCCAGGTCCATATAAGGCCGATACTGGCTCCTGTTTTATTTGTATGTGTTTTTGCATTGGCCCCCATGTCCATCCCTATATCCAGTCGTCCTCACCTGTTCTTGTCCTTCATGAGACCTAAACCTCCCAGGTGGGGGAGTCAGAATTCAGAGGCTGCGGCGGCTTCCTCTGTGCGGTTCGGGTCAGGAGATACGAGAGGTAAGCAGTGAGCCAACACTCATTAAATGACGTTGAACTTAGGTTCACACAACGTCAAGGAACTCAATAGCCCCAATAAGAGGCGGGTGGCCATGATGGAATATAAAAAGATGGAGGCTGACGGAGTTCTAGCACAAGAAACCCACTTGAGCAGTACTAGTTACCCCAAATATTTTGACAAAGAATTTAGTAAATCTTTTGTATCATAAGCTACCGTCAAGGAAAGAGGAGTGGCAATACTGTTTCATAACAGGTGCCCCTTTGTGTTGGAACAGATGGAAAAAGACAAGTCTGGTAGATATATAATCGTTAGAGGCTCGATACAGGGGCAACAACTAACGATCGCGAATGTTTACGCCCCGTGTGAGCACGACCCGTCATTTTTTACCAATTGTTTTTTAAATCTTAGGGAAATTAGCCAAAGGACATATCGTTCTGGCGGGAGACTTTAATAGGGTCCTGGATCCAGAGATACATAGGTCGACCCAAGCACGTCGTGTAAGAAAAGAAAGGCCAGCCACCCAAATAGCGGAATTAAATGAATTCCAGTAAATTGATATCTGGAGAGAGCTACACCCAGGGGAGAAGGGGTTTTACTTTCTTCTCACATCCACACAAGTTATAGCCGAATTGAGTACTTCTTTGTTTCAAATAGATAGGTCTCGCAGGTATCCTATGCTAGGATCCATGATATTTCATGGTCGGATCACGCGCTCAAATTAGTCTAGACAGGCCTGGAGCAAATTGGAAGTTAAATGAAGCAATAATACAAATCCCAGAGGTCAGCCACACAATCGAATTGGAGATAGAGCATTTCTTTAGGATTAATAAAGACAGTTTAAATTCGCAGTCTACTCTGTGGGAGCCTCATAAAGCGACCCTCTGCGGTACATTAATTAGCATGGCGACAGGACGAAGAAAGAGAGGGAAGTAAAAATTAGGACACTTCAGAAGAAGATGTCAGAGTTCTTGGAGTTACACAAGAGTAACGGAAGGGCAGACTCGCTTAAGGATTTGACTGCTCACCTCCCAGGCTGAAAAGTCTTTGAGTTGGTCAAAGAGGAAATTTTACGAGAAAGCAAATAAGCCAGATACCCTATTAGCAAACAAGTTGAGAAATAAACCCTCGAGCTATAATATACATGCGATCAAATTGAAGTCAGGCATAGTGACCTCAAACCCGAACTTAATCGTAAAAGAATTTAAAAATTATTACGAGAACCTATATAACGGGGAGAAGGTCACACATAATACCAATACAATGCGGGCTCTTAAAGAGTTCTTAGCAGATTCAAATTTACCTAGATTGAGTGGAGAGGAGAGAGAGGCTCTGCAGCGGGCCTTCTCACTGGAATAGCTCTTACAGGTGGCTAAACACCTGAAACCTTCAAAAGCCCCGGGGCCAGATGGATTCACCTAATTTATATTACCAAAAGTTTATCAATCTGCTGGCCCCCTAGATGTGCCGCATGTTTAATGTAGTGCTAGCAGGTGCACTATTCCCAGACCAGACGCTCCAAGCGTCCATCTCACTAATTTACAAACAAGGAAAAGACCCGACAAATTGTAAAGCTACAGGCCGATATCTCTAATTAATTTGAATATAAAAATATTCTCTAAAATGCTGGCCAATAGACTGGGTCAAACCCTGCCTAGACTGATTCACCTGTTATATATTTACCCATACGGCACCAGCTGAGCAGGAATCCCTTCTCCCTCATCCCCCCATGGTGTGTTCAAGGAAGTGGTCTGTTCTGGTACCTCATACCCTAAATTTTTTTACATAAATGTCCCAATGGGAACGGATTTAGGGGAGACCCTAGAGGAAGAGCAGTGGGACGAGATATTCCTGGCTCGATCTGTACGACTTTAATGGAGAACGCATATAAAGTGTTAATGAGATGGTACATCACCCCGCTGAAATTCTCCCAATTTATTCCAGGTTACTCCCCATTGTGTCCAAAACAATGTGGAGGGGAAGCTGATCTGTTACATATGCTGTGGTCCTGCCCTTGGGTGCGGCTCCTATGGGAACAAATTAGAGATTGGCTATAGAGGATTTTGGGCCTCACAATTCCACTGGACCCCTGGCTGTTTCTCCTTTAACAGGCCAACATAGAGGCTATCCAGAATACAGAACAGATTACGTGCTCATTTTGCAATGGCAACGAGGTGCGAGATTGCAGCATTATGGAAGCAGACAGAGGATCCGTCTATCCCTTCAAACAGAAATAGAATTTGGTATGTATGCCAGATGGAGAAGGTGTGTATCTCTGGAAGGGGGGGGGGGGCCCGGAGCTAAAATTAATGGGGTTCAGCCCCAGAGACCCCATGCTTCAACCCTGTGTAAAAACATGTAAAACAGCATGAATTGTTCCTTTAACGGTCTCTGTATGAAATACAAAGATTTTGCTATAAGTGTAATATTACGGAATCTGGGTTTGATTCTTGAAATCTAGAATAAAAATGTACATAAATACATACATACTGTATATACATACACACATACATACAGTACATACATACATCATACATACATACTGTATATACATACATACATACATACATACTGTATATACATACACACATACATACAGTATATACATACATACATACTGTATATACATACACACATACATACAGTATATACATACATACATACTGTATATACATACACACATACATACAGTACATTCATACATACATACTGTAAATACATACACACATACATACAGTACATTCATACATACATACATACATACATACATACATACATACATACCCCATTATTCAGGCTACAGAAAAGTTCAGAAAGGTTTTTTTCTTTCCTTCTTAATTTCTTTTCTTTAAACAAATGGCTCCACTGCACCATCTACTGTCACAGCAGCTCCCTAGCATTTGGACAGTCAAAAGAATACAGGGCAGCTGCTCGTACTGTCATTATCTCAACATTACTAAAAGAGCCCAGCAAGAATAAATTAATTTATCCATATAGATGCAGTATACTCAGGGGCGCTGACGAGGAGGGGAGGGACATCAGTCCTGGGCCTGACAGTGGAGGGTAGTCTGCCCCGGTGGTCCGAACCCAGAAGTTAGGTCCCGCCAGCAGTCGGCCCCAATTTTCACTCAAGTGGGACCCCTCCGCTGCTGAGTAGGACCCGGGTGGACCCTGCGTGCCACGCTCCACATATGTTTAAAAAATTAACAGAAAATTGGCAAGATCAAAACTCTTAGAAAAATAAATGAGAAGAAATCCCACTAGTCGGACAGTTGAATTTCTTAGGGGTGTCTGGACGGGGAAGTGTTTGTCACTCAAGTGTTTTCTGACCCCTTATCCCACCCTGTCCTTATCAGGGAACCAATAAAGATAAGAGGAGGTGGGGAGGGGGGACTCTGGCTGTACAAGCGCTTACTGATCACACAGTGACATCATCACACAGTGACATCACACAGTGACATCACACAGAAGCTTACTGATCACTAACTTTAACAAATACATTTAATATACATATTGGTGTCAGATTTGGATAAAATCTGAATTAATTATCCAGATGAGACCCCTTAGGCTGAGTCCCTGGTGACTGCAGCCGTGCGGAGGTGCGCTGAGGCTGAGGGAAAGCGGGTGCTTTCCCTGGCCTTAGTTCGCGCGCCGTCCGGGGGCGTGTCGGGAGGGCGGGCCAGTGACGTCACGGAGCTGGTTCGCCCTCATTGGGCGAACCGCTCACGTGACCGGCCCTGCGCTCCCGTGAGCGCTCCAAAAAAATGTGGACATTGTCTGTGCTTTTTTTGACTATGCCTTTTTCCATTACGCTTTCCATCCGACGCTTTGCGGAAGCGTGCGCGAGCCCCTGCTAAAGCCGCTCTCGTTGCGGCTGCAGGGGCTCACTGCCGAGCGTAAGCGTGGCTCAGCACGGGTCAGTGCCTAAGCGCTGACCATGCCCGAGGCCTTATACATGTCACTGGAATTAGTTCAGGGCTTGTTGAATGTAAGCCCTAAAACTCCAGACAGCTTCTACAGATCACAGGATTTAAACAATATGTATGCAGCGTATGAAAGGATTACGATTAAGATATTCTTGATAGCCGAAGAACAAATGTTTCAGTGATTGTAAAGTTCCAGGCTGAGGAATAAAGATCATTATTAGATACTGTAACTTCTCTGAAACAGAAACTTAGCGTAGAATGTGACAATGGATGAAAATGACACAATACAGTTGGTAAAACAATATATGGCACACAAAGGAAAGTGTACAGTGTCCTTCACCCTATCTCAGCCATGGACGCAGCAACACATTGGACTAAATATGTGCAAAATGATTGCTGTCGTTTGCAAATCAGGTGAAATGTGCCTGTTTTTTGTCCTCAAAAATGTCTGGAAATTTTTCAAGCTTTGCAAACATTTTTTGACAGGCATTAAAAGCCTGTGTGCAAGGTATGTGGTATATATACTGCCACTTTTGTTATAATCTGGCCCAAAAATTGTGACATTGTGGTGAAATTGGCAAAATGAGATAAATTCGGAGAAATATGAAATTTTGCAAAAACGCTACATTTACAAAAGAACCATGAACAAAATGTTGTGATGCAAATTTTACAGCATTCGCACAGTGCTTCTGCCTTTCTTTTTCCAAGTAAACTGGTATTAACGATATTAATTAAGGAGGGCTCTGCATTGTAAATTCATACCACAATGGGAAATGCTAAACATGGCAAACTGATTGCTACCCATCGGGTTATACGAGGCCGCTGCTAAAGGGTTATCAATAAAAAGCACCTGCATTACAATTATAGGCTTAAAGGATAAAAGGAAATTAACTTATTCTATTATATTCCTTGACAGTGTTTTAATAGGAACCAGTTTTACTATAATCATTCAATGTTCAATGTTAAGGATATAAGGAGATTACAACGCACTGTACATTGCCTGCTACTTAAAGCTGCAGACCAAGCAATATCCTACTGCACCGACACACTTTATTCGAGCAAATACCCAGTATGTACCTGGCAGATACCTGGAATGTGCCGCTCCTAACCTCTGACAAGCCCCGTTGCGTTTGCCTTCCCAGCCTGGGTTCATGCCTGGCTGACGGGCGGCTGATCTGTTAAATGATAATGATTAGGATTTAATAGGCTGCAATGCTTCGCGTGTCTACCAGATGGCATAAATTCATGAATTGTAATGCAGTATATATATATATACTGTGCAGTATTGCAGCCAGCGGGAATAAAATGCTTCAATCCCTGCTTGGAAAAGTAACCGCAATGCAACTCGGGCAGAAAACAGTCACAAACCTCAATACACCCGGGTATACCCGAATTCGTGGGACTAGCCGAGCTCGAATAAAGTGTGTCGCCAGTGTACATGTGTATTTTTTTTTTAATACATCAGTTCTGTACTATGAGAAAATACTTGTAGCGTTTAAAATAAACAACAACTCTGAATGGCTAGCCGCTAAGGTAATGAAGCTGTTTTAATGAAAATGTTAATACTAGTGTACGTGAGCAAGGGGTCTCCGAAGCAGAACTGCATTGATTTCAGGTCCGGGGACTCCCTGCTTCTCGAGATACAGGCCCCGTTATGGGGTGCCGGTATCCCCACGTAATTTTTAAATGTCCCGCGTCAAAGTGACCGTGACATTTAAACGTATAGGAGATACTGGAACCCCATAATGGGGCCTGTATCTCAGCAAGCAGGGGGTCCCCGGACTTGAAATCAATGCGGTTCTGCTCTGGAGACCCCCTGCTCACGTACACTAGTATTACAAATGTTGTTAAAACACTGCGATCACTGGCGAGATATGCGCAGGAAAAGGCGGCTCTCTTTGTGTAGCTCGCAGCCAGATCGCACAGTGAGAAATTTGAGTGAGGCTGAGATTAGTTTTCTGCCTCGCCGAGCAGTTTAGGCATTTTCCTGCCCCACAGTTTGGGTTCAGATTCTTTCTGAATACCGTGATAACTCAACTGCCACAAGAACATGCCAACCCCTGCGATGTGGCAGCAAACTAATCAAGGCTACTAGCTTAGGCCCATAAGTCCCTACACTAGTGCTTACCTAGGCTGTGATTTACCTACTGCCTATTTTTTATTTACTAATAAATGATTTCCAGACCATGTACTAGCGACGGACAACCATATGGTTACTATACATTTCTGTAATGGAACTACATATTCACAACAAAATGTGTCACAAGTTGCCTTGTTATCAAAAGCCAAATGCTAAGTCAGCAAATCACTCTATGCATGTACAGAATATATGGCACAAAATGATGTGCAGAATCAGAACATCAGCTCTTAAACAAATGCTGCAAAACTCATTCTTTCTAACAGCGAACGTGCTATAAGCACGCGGAACTGGTGATTGTGACATGTACACTCAGACATCCCCATATGTGGAGTGTGTACAAAAATGGGAACTTCCCATGGCTGGTAATTTTCATGAAAACATTGACAAACATGCGACATTGAACTGTAAGGCATTCACACAAGGGCGCTCAACTCCAGTAGAAGTCGAAGACTGAGCCACTGATTGAGCCACCTGTGCTGAAGTTGGGATATCCTTAAAAGCTGACCTGTTGGCGGGTCTTGAGGACTGGAGATGAGCACCCTTGCCCTATGATACTATACTTATTCAGAAAACGATGGCATAACTTGCTGTTCTTTGTAGTATAGTGCAAAATACGGGGCTTTGTTAAAGTGAAAGTCCAGCTGTACCATAACATGTCAGTATAACCAGTCACACTCATGAGACCCAAAAGGTCAAACAGCTGTCTGTGAGTAGGTTTACTGGCTATGCACTTCTTTACCCCAGGCTGTGCTGAACAAGCTCTGTACTGTAATACGACAGGCATAAGCTTATACGGGTCCCTGTTAAAGTGGTGTTGAAGCAAACGGTGACACTGTGCTCATTTGCATGCCATTTCCCAGAAGCCCTTGCTGCAGTGGAAGCGATAAGAGATAACGGTGAAAAGCAGGGTTGCAGACCTGTCTGAGACGTGTGTATGTTCTCACAAGTGGATTTTTTATTTGCAGAAATTACAAGAAAATCCAGATATGCAAGAAAGGCGTTGATGTACGCTATTCAGTTTATTAAACATTTCAATCATCTCAAAATCACTGCCATTTTAAAGGGCTTCTCTTCACATGATCATTGAATTTATGTCTATTGGTTGATTGGGCCGCTTGTATTCTGTAATTCTTGTTTTCTTAAATGTCAACCAGTCAGATTTTCATTCAGATATCATTAGGAAAGAATAGAAAGTTAATATCAGGGAGGCCAATGATGCAGTTGTTGCTGAAAAATAAACACAAACATATGTCAACCGGCATTTTGCACAGTACAATAAACATTGTAGTAAGTCAACTTATAAAAAATATCGGGGCCAGACAAATGTATGACTTTTAAACATCATCTGAATAAAATATAAAATTACATAGATCCATCTTAAAGAGGCAATGCAAACGGGCCGTTTTTTTCATTTCTTCATTTTTTTTTTACATAGGATTGAAGCAGGGTGTCTCTGGAGTTGAACCCCATTTATTTCTGCTCCGCGGACCCCTTGATTTGAGAGCTACATACATCCAAAGAGGGGTGCCGGTATCTACTGCAAGTTTCAAGTTCCCGCGTCACGTTGTCCAATAGGAAGCTGCACCGGATGATGTCACGGCTTCCTATTGGCCCGCAGGACACGGGAGCTTTGAAAAACGGTCATTAAGTGAACCCCCAGCTAGTGAGCTTGAGCGGCTACCGGCACACCCTATCGAGGTACTGTAAGTATCTCAGAAAACAGGGGTTCCCCGGAGCTGAAATTAATGGGGTTCAGCTGTGGAGGCCCCTGCTTCAACCCTATATAAAAAAACAGACCGCTTGGATTGCCGCTAAGGTTTAATATCTCGTAAAAGTTTTTGAGGACACTGTATAAAATGACCTTAAATGTATTCATCACTGTTTTGTTTTTTTCCCTTAGAACCCATATTACAATAAGCATTGAATCAATAGCCAGCAAAAGGATATTTCCCAATGGAGGGAGTATACAGCATCAGGGATTTTATTATCCAAAGCTAAGCCAGTAAACAAAAGGCACATCTCAGCACTCCCATGCATACTTCCCTATTCTTCTTAAGTATATTTGGTGCTATCCAGCTATTATCTATAACTATATAACCCACATCAGACAGCGTATTATCAACAGGTTCACTAAGTAAATAACCGCAAGCCTAAAGTTAAAACACAATACAGGTGCAGGAAGGGAACATTGTCAACATCTTTATTACAAGTGTAATCCCCCTCTGGGATTACTGGAGCCTTTAAAGGGTTAACTGCGTAGGCTCACAGAGAGTAGCGCCGTGTGATAGGAAAGCTATCAAATGGTGATTGGGTTGAAGTAGAAGTTAAGCCCCGCCCCTTCTTCCTGGAGACAGTGACATCATGCTAGGCTGTAAATAGAAGGGGGATGTTTCTGGAAGGCAGATCCCAGGAGGAGTTGAAGAGGAGGGATCTGACTGTGAATAGATATGGAAGCCCTTATGCATATAATATGTTCCCATCCCCTTTATTGTTTTCAGTTAGGGAAAGTACTCAGTGTATATAGCATCCCACCAAGATAGTCTTGCATTACTCCCAAGATATACAGAGAGAGACAAACTATGCTCAGATGGAGCTCCCCAAGCAACAGCCCCTAAGCATGGTTGGACCAGCGCCACCGGAGAGTCCCCTCGCTGGCTCTCACCCAAAAGGCCACGTAGTGGCAGGCCGCCCTGATATAAGGAGTCTGGCCAATGAGGGAGCAGTGTAAGGCCTGTCTGGGGCCCTGTGGATATAGAGTGCTCCCAGCGCTACCGAGCAGAGGGACTCTCTAGGTACGTAGCCTAATAAATACAAAGCCTCAGCACCTTCCTATTATGCCGAGATTGGGGCAGCTAGGGAAGCCGCAAAAACAATATAGGCCAAGGACACTCCATTGGAAATACAAGATGACCTCTGTATACTAAATGTGGGACTGTGCCTACAAGATAATAAAGTTCCTGACGCCAATCATTGTTTACCAACGCCCAGCATGCACCCTGAATACGGTAGCGCATCCTGAGCAGCCAATAACACAGAAACTGATGTAAAGTCCCTAAGGACCGGGCCGGGCAGTGAGGGTTACATAAGAAGCTAAGATGCTAATGTAGCGGTCATGTAAAATGCCTACAGTCATCTCTCCTGCTGGCAGCAAGGCCTGGTAAGTGTGGGCATGCCAGCAGTAATCATGGAGGTTTTCCCTCACACCCTGGTGGGGTGCCCTGTGTATGGATGGGACTGGTCACATGCTCTGACTCCATGGTTAGTGATGTCAGAGGTGTGTCAGCCTCAGAAGTTACATAAGGCACAGCACTGTGTCAAAGAGTTAGTTCTGTCAGAGTTCAAGGCGAGTACAGTTGCTGGAAAGTTCTTGCAAGGTTCAGAAAGGAGTTCAAGTTCAGCTAGAGTGTCAGTTATGTTCTAGTAACTCCATGGGAGACTGTGTCCAGGGACCTGGCACAGGGCAGTGATTCCTGCGGGAATAGTGAATCCCTCATCTAGGTGACATACCTATCAAAGGGGAGCACGGGCGAGATGATCGGCTAAATACACCCATTGTGGAGGGCAGCTATGCCCACCGTGACAATAAAGATGGAGCTGATCAGAGAAACCCCTGTGTGTGAGAGTCCAATGATTACACAGGAGGTTGCACCACCGAGGAGTTCCTCGTCAGGATCATCCCCATGCGGACGCAGGGACCCTGGTGAGGTGGAGGCGCTGCACTGGAACTAGGTGAGACTCAGCACACTACCTCAGCTGCCTGTCTGACGGGTCCTCCCCACACACCATCATGCGGGAGACTCAGGAGTCCTGTAGCCAACAGGTGCACCATCAGGCATATCTACACTGTAATGGGGTCCGGTTAGACCACAGGGGCCAATGTGAGATTGGGTGGGTCAGGCCGGGCCAGAAACACCGTTACACTAAGAAATACACTTGCTTCTCACATTTGCTACTGTATGTTTCATTTCACCAGATACTGTTGGAATAACCCTTACCTCTACCTGAAGACAGAACTGCAGGTGCTTTTTGGGGTTCTGCCAGTACTGCAGATACTGTAAATTAAATAACATATTTTAATATAAATATATGGTACATGGATAACCTTGAATTGCTGAACATCTATACTGATTGTTCTCATGCATTGATTTTGCAGGTCAGTTAAGCATCCTTAAAATATGTGATTATCAAACCTGTATTTATTTGAAACCCCCCCCCCCCCCCTAATAAAAAAATTATATGTAAAAATGCATCATTACTATATATGCTTGTACAGCTTAATATGCTTAAGAACACTGTGGCATCTCAACGATTGTCCCCACATTTAGCTGCACATAGAAAGTAAAATACAATGTGCTAATTTGTACCCTTGTGACGCAGAGGTCCCAAACTTAAATTCTTTGTGGCAGCTCCATCATCTTTAGAACCCAATCTCCTGCCAGAACATTCCTGTAAATAAAATGTTAACATGGTTAGTTTTATTATAATAATGCGCTATTCACTGTATTTTATCTATGGCTATAAATATATATATATATATGTATCCTATAGGGAACCATGTTAAAAATGGTTATTGAGGCAAAAAGTGACACTGTGTTCTCATTTGCATGTCATTTCCCAGAATCCCTTGCTGCAGTGGAAGTGCTGTATGCTGGGCGATAATGGGGAAAGGCGGGGTTGCAGACCTGCCTAAGACATGCAGATGAGCATACAGTTATATTTGCATATATATATATATATATATATATATATATAATATATGCATAAGGCAACCTTTTCCCCCCCTGGGTTGGGCGGCCCCCCCTGAAAGCGACGCTTCCAGCTCGTTCAAGCCAATCAGCTGCAAGGTGTTATCCAACGCTGGAAGGTTTCTTATGAATGAAGACTGCTTAGTAATATGGACTACACTGTCATTAATGGTGTACGTGTACAATATGCTACTACTTACAGGATTACATGTTTCCGATATCTTGTCACACAAGCGGATCTCGCAGTGTAAATAAACCTGGTTGTAGCTTCCAATAAATGTAAAGACTTGAAGTGAAAAGCGGCCTTGCAGGGAAACCCCGTTCTGGGCTACAGAGATGGTCGGATCATTGTGGTTGGGGCAGCTAAGGAAATAGAATTGATAGTGTTTTTATAGAAAAACCAGACCGCTTGAAAGAATGATAGTAGCTACAAATAAGCAGAACTCATCATACCCTTATGTAAGCTGCTACCTGTGGTACTATTTAATAAGACACGTTCAAGTGAAGGGTTGTAAAATGTCTTATGGAATAGCACTACTTAATAAATATACAGGTGCGCAGACGAGTATTCTAACACTTGCCTTAAACATGCCTTGGAAAATCTGGGGCTATCCCCAACATGACCCAGGTACATGCTGGGTACATGCTGCAACATTTCAGTGACATTTCTGCAGAGACTAATGGCCCATCGGATTAACACAGCAGGGGTCAGTTTGAATGGGACTGCCAGAGACCCCCACTATTAATCCAATGGGCCATTAGCCTGTCTGCAGAAATGTCACTGAAATGTTGCAGCATGTACCCAGCATGTACCCGGGTCTTGTTGGTGATTGCCCCAGATTTGTTTTAGAATACTCGTCGGCACTACAGTACACCTCAATCATTAAAGCAAGACATTAATTGTGATTATTAACTGCTCTCTAATAACCTTGCAAATGAAGATGAAAAAAAGTGTCCGAGAAAGTAGAGCTAACCTTGTATAACACATCTATCCATCTACTGTAGCATATCTATCCATGTCTATATCCAGATAAGGAAAATGCAGCAGCACTCCAAATAGAGTAAACAAAATGCATGTATTACTGACCTATTAAATATCCAACGTTTCAACCCTTTCTGGGTCTTCCTCAGCATTTTGTGACCCCCTGACCACCACTCTCACTCACCTTACTATGTATCCACCAGAAAAGAAGAGGTCACAAGCACATCGCAGCCTTCGTTATTATTGCTATAAAACTTTGTTTTTATTTTGTTGCTGAAATTGTTGTATTTTTCTAACTCAAACATTACAAGGAAATAGCGGCAAAGAACATTCAACATTTCCTGTCTGTAATTTCTTTGTTTTTGGGGTCTTTCATGTTTTTAACTAGAATACACGTTTGTTTATTTTCATGAGGGGGATCATGGGAAGCAACATGTGCCTTAATATCTAAAGGTGAAATCTCATTAGCTGCTTGTTTTGTAGCATTGAGCAACAAGAATAATTTCTTTCCCTGATTTTGTTCTGCTTCTTCCACAGTGAAATCGATAAAGCTAAATGTACTAATAGAATTACAGAGGCAGCCAGACTTATTTTCTTCCTGCCAGGGAAAGCCATGAGATTCCAGATGCGGCTCCCTCCAATAGCGGCGAAACCTCGCTGTGGGCGGCGTCCCATTCCCAAGTTATGGAGCACAGCGCAGCGTGTGCCGGGGGAAGTCGGGGCTGTCACTGCTTTTGTATTTTTAAGCCGCAGCTTCATCCAAAGTCAGTCTGACTACATCTGTACCTCCGTGTTATACAAGGTTACCCAGTAAAACTACACATGTTCAATAAAAAATAACGAATCTATACCCAAGTCTATTCTTTTTAGAAATGGAAGACCCCAAAACATTATTGATCCATGCCTGGAATTTCCCCTCCGTTAGTAGTCAACTGTTTATTTATGAATGCAATTTCTCCATATACTTCCCGGTAGGAGCACGCTTGACAGGACCAGGATATCCTCAAGGTCAGCAGTGAGTAATTCATTACTTCATTCATGTGATGAGTCCCACACAGTACCCAGACTACCACATAAGATCTACCTATCAGGCTAGTGGTCATATACATGGGAGTGTGTTTATTGGTGGACTATTTGGATTCCTGGGTCTTATGAACTGTCTTATGCAATGAAGATGTTTATTTATTTATTACGTACAAAGTAATTGTCTGCTCCTGGTTAGCATCACAAGTGGGAGTGTCCCTCCCCTTTCCTGTTTTGTATTTATGAATTCAGCAAGTAGCATGCTATAAAATAAGCTTTTTTCGATTTACTGAAGAGAGCATCATATCAAGTCTAACATGTAAGTCTATTAGCAGACATAAAATGGAATCATACTTATTCTTAATGATATAGTATTTAACGGGATGCCAGTTTTCAGATGTAGGTGTTGCATAGCAATTCTTCATGACCAAGGCAAAGTTGGACTCTTTGTTCTCTTCCACCATTATTCCAACGTACAGCATGGATTCTGTGGTTAACCACACCTCTGTGCCCTCGTATGGCATGGAGTAATCAGAATATCGGAAAAGCGCCATCTTTGCGGAATAACTTCCCGTTCCACCAACAAAAAAATTAACAGTGCTATAAAAAAAATTTGGAAGAATTTGCTAATTAAATGTATTGATGAAATAAAAGATTGTTTTGGTAAGGATTCAAAGTATTAGTCTGGGAATATGTCCAGCTTTTCCTGGGATGCATTGGTGCAGGGGTGGCCAATTCCAGTCCCCAACCAGGTTTTTAGGATATCCCTGCTTCAGCACAGGTAGCTCAGTCAGAATGACTGAGACACTGATTGAGCCACCCGTGCTGAAGCAGGGATATCCTGAAAATCTGACCTGCTGGTGGCCCTTGAGGGCTGGAGAAGACCACCCCTGCATTAGTGTAACACCGCTGGCTGAAGTCACTTATAAGTAGAAGGGTTTACATTAAAGCAAGTTTACATTAGTGCAATTTATTTCATCATGCAAAGGTATCTGCAGACCCTATATCTGACCTTCTATCATGTGTCTATCTATTGACTGCCAATACTTTCTGGGCCTCAAACATACAAACCCTTAAACAGTCTTGAAGGTTGCAGGCTGCCTCTGCCTCTCACTTCCAGATGGGTAAGAAATAGTTGTACTATCTAATTTGTTATTATCTACTGATTACATTTGTAGTACAGTACAGTATATACATTTAAAGAAGATGTTAGAACAGAAGATCTATATATTATATATATACATATTAGACTATATATATATATATAATATTATATATATATATTATATATATATATATATATATAAACCTGAATCATGTGGATTATCTCTGTTTTCCTGGGAAATTATTTTAGAGACAGCCTATCATATATGGTAAATATATAATCTAAATGACTATTCCATTACCAGTCATACTTGAAAGGGAAAACATACAACTGTATACTATACAAAGTTGGTAAAAAATAATGCATCATACACTGTATGTATAATGCACCATTAGAATGTGCGTATGGTACACACGTTCTATGCATATTGTATATAAGAGAATATAATGGCATTTGCCACAAGGTATATTATATATGTATCTAATTTCAGGACTGAAGATTTATTCCGCATGGAAGTAACTTACCTGACCATCGGAGTTACTGCTATCCACAGACTGACTTCCATGTTCATTGGATAAGCACAGTAGAAGTTTACATGAGCTTCACTTCTTTTAATTAAGCCATCAGATTTTGGTATGAGATATACTGTATTTATATAAGTTAAATGTGACTCATTTGTCTGAAAATGTGAAAGGGATGCTGTTAGTGTGAAAGATTCCCGTGCATAATAAATTCTCCTATCTCCCAAAATAAAATGCATTCGCTGCTTAAAGAGGCAATCTAGCCATTTTTTTTCCTGTGCATTTTTTATACAGAATTTAAGCAGGGGAGTCTCCGGAGCTGAACCCCATTAATTTCAGCTCTGGGGACACCCTGCTTCCAGAGATACTTACCTCCGTAGTGGGTGCCGGTAGTCACTGCAGGGTTCACATTATGGCTGCCTTTCAAAGCTCTTGAGAACTGTGGGCCAATAGGAAGCTGTGACATCCCTTGGTGCAGCTTCCTATTGGTCCACGTGACATGGGGCATTACACTGTAGAAAACTGTAGAGAGATACCGGCACCCCTTTTGGAGGTAAGTATCTCTGGAAGCAGGGGGTTCCCGGAGCTGAAAATGAGGGGGTTCAACCCCGAAGACCTCCGGCTTCAATCCTGTATTTAAAAAAAAACACTTGTATTGCTCCTTTATTGTAACGTATGTGCAGCCCATATATAACCACACTAAAACTGAGAGAGATGGTACGTGTGGTCGGCAAAATTGTGCGGATTGGCCCTTCTTTTTTAAATGCATATTTCAAATAAACCATTAATAGCATTGTCATTGGAAATGACTGACCTTAATGAGGCTAACTCAATGAAAGTAATTGGTGGATATTCTAGTAGCTGTGACAAGTGCATGGCGGGCGGAAACAGCCCTTTTTTGCTATATGCAGGTTCCCCGTGTTCTGAAAGCCCTTCTCTGGCTTTATTAGAAGCGGTTTCATTCCGGGCTCTGCAAATCCGAGCGGCGTGACAAAAATGGCTCAAACTCGCTGGAATTCTACTAGCTCCGTTAATGCAAAAAGGCAAAACCGCTTTAAATAACTGGCAGATTTTTTTCTCCTCGCCTCAAAGTTGGCGAGGCAGCTGCAATAGATGCGGAATTGCATCATTACCAGCCACACAGCCTGCTGAGCATACACTTAATTAACTATTTTATAGTTATTTCTGCCCTTCTACAGTACAGGCTAACTCCTGATGTACATTGCTGAAAACATTTGAACCCCTATATACTGTAATTGTTATTACACACAAATACATTTATATGAACTAGCTGGGCCACATGACATGCCTGGGTCTCATTAAATTGCCGGTGGGTGGGCTAATTCATATGGGCCAGTTACCTGCCTACAAGAAATATGCATACATGGGGCATGATGGAGTAGTAATGGACATCATTGGGAACTGTCCCTCTTTGGATAATAATCTTTTTCATACTTCTATAACTAAGAATATATCACACATATATCAGGCTATATTATTTGTCAAGATATGGAGCATGCGTGTATATATCCTGTGGTTATTATATATTGCAGGTTGCATATCTAGCTATGAAGAAGCATCTTTGGACATCATGAACAGTTTATATGCTCTGTTTAAACATAAGATAAAAAAAAGTATTGCTATTTCACTTTATATTATTAAGAAGTTACTATGTAATGTTATTAGTGAAGGAAAAACTTTCTTCAAATGGAATGTCATATTTTGGGATCATGGGGTGCAAATAACTAATTACTTCAAAGATGTATATCATTTTGTCATGTTACATAGTAGATGAGGTTGAAAAAAGACATGTGTCCATCCGGTTCAACCTGTGCTAAATTTAGACGACAGATACTTTATCCTATATCTGTACTTACAGTATATTGATCCAGAGGAAGGCAAACACAACCCCCCAGTGACACATTATCCAATGATATCTCATAGGGGGGAAAATAAATTCCTTCCTGACTCCAAGAATTGGCAATCAGATTATTCCCTGTTTCAACATCCTTCCCATATTTACTTAATTGGTATATCCCTGTATACCTTTCCTTTCTAAAAAGAAGTCCAACTTTTTTTTTTGCACATATTTATTGTATCTGCCATTTCAGGCTCCACATGTGAATTCCACATTTTAACTGCCCTTACTGTAAAGAAGGTGAATAGAGGTGAAAAGCCGGCGCCACAGCAATCAGTCAAGGTACAAACGAATCCGGTAATACAAAAGGCTTTAATGGTATGAGACACACACTAGGCAGCAGGCTACATCACCACCTCCTCCTCTACGCGTTTCATGCTATTACAGCGCTTCGTCTTGGCTTACTGTAAAGAACCCTTTCCTTTGTTGCTGGTGAAATTTCCTTTCCTCCAACCTTAAGGGATGACCCCAAGTCCTTTGTACTGCCCTTGGGATAAATGTTGATTATTTTTTTTTAAACCCATTTGTGGACTCAATGATTTTGATTTTATGAACATATTAGTTATCACAAATTATAGGCTAAAGCAGTAAAATTCAGGGCATTATTGAAAACCCTGCTCTCTGATTGGTTAAAATTCAGGGCATTATCCTTAGTAATGCCCTGAATTTCAGCAGCTTGCAAAATGCAGTTTTCAATCTGTTTATTTCCAGCCAATCAGCTTTCAGAACAGCTGAGACAGGGCAGGGGATTGGTTTGAATTAAGTAAAAGCTCTGAGACATGGCAGGGGATTGGTTAAAAAGTATCAGCCATGGTTTGACTCCTCCCCCTCCCGAGCTGACTGAGATTTTCTGAGCAGATTCAGTTGAATTGGGGGGGGGGGGGGGGGAGAGACTGCAAAGAAGAAGTGTGTGGTGTATAGAGGTGCAGTGTTGTGTGTGTGTGTGTGTGTGGTGTGGTGGGGGGGGGGGGGGGTGTAGAGGTGCTGTGTTGTGTTTAGAGCTGGGGGGGGGGGGGGGGAGTCTGCAAAGTTTAGTAAGTGGCTGCATTTTTTATTATGGCTGCAGTGTGTGTGTGTTGTGCTGTTGTATGTGTAGCAGCAGTTTGTGTAAGTGTAGAGCTGTGTGTGGTGTGTGTGTGTGTGTGGGTGGTGTGTGTTTGTGTATTAGAGCTACGTGTGTGTGTGTGTGTGTGTGTGTGTGTGTATATAGAGCTCCAGTGTGTGTGTGTGTGTGTGTGTGTGTCAGTAGCAGTGTTTATGGGTGTTCATGTGTGTGTAGCAGCAGAGTTTGTGTGTGTGTAGAGCTGCTGCTGTGTGTAGAGGTGCTGTGTAGTGAGTGTAGAGGAGGTGCTGTGTTGTGTGTCTAGAGCTCCAGTGTGTGTGTGTGTAGCAGCAATTTGTGTGTGAGCTGCTGTGTGTGGGTGTGTGTGGGTGTGTACAGAGGAGGCGGCAGTGTGTGGATATAGATATCTGCAGTGTAAGCGTATATAGAGGTGGTTTCATGTATTTACCATTTTATTTGAATAAAAAATCTATTTAACTATACAAAAGTGTCTATTATTTATGAAATAAGCCTACATTTAGCCTATAATAGTAATCCCTCAGAACAGGGCATTACTGGCCAATAATGCCCTGGCTGGGTTAAAGTCCCTCGGCTTCGCCTCGGGCCTTCAACTCTTCCAGCCAGGGCATTGTTGGCCAGTAATGCCCTGTTCTTCAGGGATTACTACTTAAATATGAAGCACTTTCTGCCGTAGAAAATGTATTTATTTTTCCCTTTTTATCTAAATATAATACAAAATAAAATTATTTTCACAAATATTTGTTTTAATCCTGTTATTTCCAATATTGCAAGTTATGTTAACACCGCTGCCAACAAACACAGCCCGAATTGACTGTTTAACCGCGCCGAATGTCAATTTTAATAGTCACGATGCAAACAATGAGATTTGGGATGCAGAACACGGCTAGTTGCCAAATATTATTCTGCTTCTTATGACCTTGTCACCCCGCGCGGATTGACAAGGACAAACTCGCAGCTGCTAGAGTGTCTGCCTCTGGCTGCAAGGTCACTAATCTGTAATAATATTTGGTGTTAAGGAAATATTTAACTGCGCAATATTTTTTTCCAATTTACCAACCTATTCCCTACTAGAGATGGGCGAATTCACCCAAGTCTGTTTCCCCCAATTTTCGCTGATGTTACCCCCAAAATCCGTTTAGCGGTGTTAAGTCCAAAAACGGATGTGGTCAGTTTCAATCCGTGCAAAATTCATCAAAATCCGCCATTGTATACAACCTGTGGACAGATTTGTAGAATCCAATCCGCAGGTTCAGCGATCCGTCGGCGGATCCGTAAGTATCTGCCTAACGGTTTGCTGAATACGCGGAATGTGTTGGTAATAATAATAATAAAAAAATCCACAAAACGCGAATCGCTCATTTAGAGATTGATCCGCGCAAATCCGCAGAACAAAGGAACCGGTCGGTCCACCGTGGATCCAAATCCACCCAAAAATGTGCCCATCTCTATTCCCTAAGAACTGTATATGCACAATAGTCGTGCGTTATTGACCTAATTTGCATGTGGGCGTTTGGTGGTGATTAGGGGATATCCGCGGGCAAAATGACTTGTTGACATGCTCATTTGCAAGCGGGGCGGTAAAATATTGCCAACATATGATTGTGGTAAAAAGGGGGTTTAGCGATGGTGCTTTTTCTACTTCTGTGTTGGGACGTCCACCACTTTCGCCGCACAATTGGGCGCTGTACTTACTTGGAACTGTGCTCCACAATAACCACTTCTTGGCAACATTTCGATTGTGACGTAACTTTTCTCGTCTCTTTCAATGAAGCTTGTACAGCTATGGTCTCGTAGATGTATCGCTGAAGTATCATAACCCATCTTCTCCAACTGGCACTTGCTATAGGACAGTTTGATTTGGTTTATACCACATACTAGTTCTGGTGAAGCGTAATCTGAAAAACAGAAAATAAAACAGAAGCGATTGGACGACATTGTTTTGTGAACTGACTAAGGGAAATTAAGAGGTTAAAGCTGCAGTTCAAGCTGTTGTTTAAAAAAATATACATATTTTTTTTCCCCATTCAATATGTGCATCAATACAATCTGCACACTGACACGTGATTAGCTAAGCTGCAGATCGATCTGTTCTCCTGTAATCGATAACTTGTTCAGGGCTATTTAATTCAGTTCTTGCACAGCATTCTGGGCAATGTAGTCCTGGAATATGATTGACTGGACAGTCACTAGATACAATTGGTGCACTGCTAGAGGGAGGGCCGGGCTCAAGAGCCAGAGCCTATCAGAAGGGGAAGGGGCTGTCACTTTGGAAATGCTCCCTACATTAGAAACATTAAAAATATCTTTAAAACTTTTTTTTTTAATTTTTAAATGCTACAAGTATTTTCTCATAGTACATAACTGATTTATTAAAAACACACATGTAGGTTATTGCTTGATCTGCTGCTTTAACAGATGACAATGTTGCAATAATATCACGGAAAAGTAAATAGGTACTAGATCAAGGGTAGCCAACTCCGGTCCTCAAGGGCCACCAACAGTCAGGGTTTCACGATATCCCTGCTTCAGCACAGGTGGCTCAATCAGTGCCTCAGTCATTCTGACTGAGCCACTTGTGCTGAAGCAGGGATATCCTGAAAACCTGACCTGTTGATAGCCCTTGAGCATGGGTCTCCAAACTCGGTCCTCAAGAGCCGCACACAGGCCAGCTTTTATGGTTATCCCTGTTTCAGCACAAGTGGCTCAATCAGTGGCCACCTGTGCTGAAACAGGGATATCCATTAAAGCTTGCCTGTGTGCGGCTCTTGAGGACTGAGTTTGGAGACCCCTGCCCTTCAGGACTGGAGTTGGCTACCCCTGATCTACATTAACACTGACACGCTTACTTGCAGGTATGCTTGATTCCAATCCACTGTTAATATCTGAGTCATGTTTGCAGTGACATCCTGAAACGCCATTAACATTCCGGCATTCTTCATCAGGAGAGCAGTGTGTGGAAGAGCAATTTAACGCACGTAGATTAGGTTCTATGCAGACAAAAGGTTTTCATTAGCATTATGAAAATGGTTAAGCCCTGGAAGACCAACTGTGACCATATCATATACAAACATGCTTACCGACACAATAGGCCAAATTGCAAAATGGTGTTTGTTCCAACTTGTAGACGTAAAATCCACCTGGACAAGCTCTTATTGAAATGGGAAAAGACCACATGCAGCAATTCCCATACCAGCTTGCACAAGCAGTATGATTTACTATGCCTTCCTCTATTGTTGGATTGCTGCCATTCAGCCATATAGGGCTTTGTGTCCCACAAGAATACGGTTCCACACAATATTCAGGGATTTGCTGATCACTTTGTCCCTGAAATCGATACCATCCTTTCAGATTATTATCGCAATGAGAATTTATCCAGTAATAGTATCCATCATTTTTGTTATCTGTGCTTCGCCAATTTTCATCAAGGACTGTGTAGTTGGAGCATGGATCATTGCAGGAAAATGACCCATTGGATTTAGTGCAGTCTGTATGAGAAGGACAATACGTTCTACCTATATGTTGACATTCATTAATTTCACAGTACCTTCCATCTCCATAATATCCATAAGGGCATCTGCACATGTACCCACCATATGTATTTGTACAAACACCTAAAGGATGACAGTCATTAAGATATTGACTTGAACACTCATCTATGTCAATGCAGCCTGATTCTTGTGTATAAATATGTCCATAAAAGCAAGAACAGTTGTAAGCTCCAATAGAATTCTGGCAATAGCCATTATTACAACGGTGTAACCAGTAATCGGCACATTCATCGACATCATAGCAAAGTGAACCATCGCCTACGAATCCTTGTTTGCAAGCACACTCTTGGTAGCCACCAAACTCCTCACAGGTTGCATTCGGGTGACATTCAGAGTTTGAGCAATTTCCTACAAGTCAAATAAAAAGAATTAACATACTGACACAATTAGTTTACGGATTGTGTTTTGTTTTGCATTGCGTCATGCTTACCTAAGAATTCCAAACCTGTAAAAGCAATGGAAAAAAATGTGATTAACATTTTTAAAACAAACATCAAACCACTAAATATATCTCAGGTGTTATCTGTCCCCAAATAAATATTAGGTTTAAAAATTGAAATGGGCCTGTAACTTTTGCAGTCTAGTGGGTCTTTCCCTGGTTTCGGGATGATTGATATAGACGCCTGTAACATCTCCTTGGGGATGGGGGCTCCCGCTAAAATAGCGTTGAATACTTGGAGCAACCTTGGGGCAAGTAATTTGATAAATTTCTTGTAGTATAACCCTGGGAAGCCGTCCGGCCCCGGTGCCTTTGAAGGTTTAAGTTCCGTAATGGCCTGTGTCAACTCCTCGTGTGTGAAGTCGGCATTTAGGGAGGCTCTGTCTGATTCTGTCAATCTCACCAGGTTGGAGCTAGCCAGGAAAGTTATTGGCCAATAGAATATGTCTTATCCTACCCAGACTCATACATCCAGATCAGGTCGGATTTATCAAGGGCCGACAAGCCGCAGATAATACCCGTCGATTTATAGATCTGATAGATTTGGCCACTATTGACACTGCTCAAAGTATGTTGTTAAGTCTGGACGCCGAAAAGGCTTTCGATAGGATAGACTGGCCCTATCTAAAGGAGACGCTTGCGGCATTTGGCTTTGGAGATCGGGTGAGTGATGCGATTCTATCGCTGTACTCTAACCCCACCGCCAGGGTTGTACACCAAGGCTACCCCTCTCGGCCCTTCCAAATTAAGAGTGGTACGAGACAGGGTTGCCCATTATCTCCCCTCCTATTCGCCCTCTGTATCGAACCCCTGGCGGCGCAAATCAGAGGAAACCCTGACATCTCAGGGTTAAACGCATACTCCCAAACCCATAAAGCGGCCCTGTACGCAGATGACATCCTCTTGATGATCACGAAACCCCTCACCTCACTACCGAACTTATTTGACCTGCTAAACAGGTTTTCTAAAATTTCCGGCTTCAAAATCAATCAATCCAAATCTGAGGCTCTCAATGTCAATCTCCCCAGCCATATAGAAAAACTATTAAAACTAAACTTTAAATTTCACTGGCAACACAAATCTATAAAATATCTGGGTGTCCACATCACCAGAAACGTCAAAGAAATATACGACGCAAATTACCCCAACCTAATCCGGACCCTAAAATCAGACCTACAAAAGTGGACATCTAAAAGGATCTCCTGGATAGGAAGAATCCATAGTGTTAAAATGAACTTACTCCCCCGTATTTTATATCTCTTCCAAACTCTCTCAGTGCCACTCAGATTGAAGGACCTGCACTCACTTCAATCCGACATCTCCAAGTTTATATGGGGAGGTAAAAAACCAAGAGTCAGCAAAATTAATATGAAAAGGCAGGTCTTGGCTGGGGGTCTAGCGGTACCCTGCCTGTTATCATATTACAAAGCGGCACAGTTGAGCCAAATTGTGCAATGGCAGTCTGACCCGAGATCTAAGAGATGGGTCGAATTAGAGAGCGCAGCCTGTGAACCTATAGAATTACGTAATCTAATCTGGCTCCCCAAAATGGTGCGAAAAGGCGCCAATGTGCCGCTATCCTCAATGACCAACTCATTGACAATCTGGGAGGCCACAAAATTTAAACATTCCCTCACAACGACACGCTCTATGATGTCACCCCTGTGGAACAATTCCGAGTTCGTGCCGGGCCTATCGGTCGGTAATATCTCAATTTGGAAAAAGAAAGGTTATAATCGGATTAAAGATCTGGAAGGCCATGACAGAAAAGTTAAGACGTTTGATCACATCAGATTAGAAAAAGAGATCCCCCACTCAGAATTCTTTAGATACCTCCAGATCAGGGCGTTCTATAACAAATTTGCCCCGTACCCACAATTGACATCCTTCGAAAAGCTCTGTCTGGCAGAGACCGACACAAAGGGACTTACCTCGCAGCTATACAGCGAAGTGATCAGTTCTAGCAAACAAGTCCATGAGATACCCTCATTTAGATCGCGTTGGGAAACAGACATCGGAGAATGTCTGGAAGACGAGGACTGGAGTGCTATTTTTCTAGCCACAGCAAAGTGCTCCATATGTTCCACCCTCAAGGAAAACGCATATAAGGTCCTGATGCGATGGTACCTTACCCCACTAAAATTATCAAGGTTCGTGCCGGGATCCTCCCCGCTGTGCCCGCGCCAATGTGGAGGATCAGCAGACCTGCTACATATGCTGTGGTCTTGCCCGCGGATCTCCTCATTCTGGGAGACAATTAGACTTTGGATACAGAGACTGTTTGATCTCACTATTCCCCCAGATCCGTGGCTGTTTCTCTTGAACAGACCACTAGCGGGTCTCTCTAAAGCTCATAATAAACTTATTGCTCACTTTGCACTCGCAACGCGGTGTGAGATCGCAGCACTATGGAAAAGCTCAGACATACCAACCATCCCAAAAATTCGGAATCGTATTTGGTTTATCTGCCAGATGGAAAAGTTAACGAGTCTGGTTAACGACACTGGCGACAATTATCTAAAAGTCTGGACGCCTTGGTTGGCACAGACAGACATCCCGGGGTTAGAAAGGGCATCAATCTGGCTATGATAGTTTCCAAATCCGTTCTCCTTGGGAGAGGTGTGCTACACCCATGCTCGGCATAAGATAATTACATCTCAAACTGGTAACATACCTAGAGAGGCAGCGTAACAACTCTGAGACACACTCACGATCACTAGCATCCATCCCAACCCCCTCTTCCCCCCCTCCCCCCCTCTTCCTCTTGGATCAATGTTTGTCTACCGGTTTGTCCGTCCGTATGGTTGATTGTTTGTCGGTCTTCACGTTTGTTTGTCTACCCATGTAGTTGTCTACCTGTTTATGTATACGTCGTCTGGATGAGTCGTGTGTCAGCCGACTAATCGGCAGGGCAGTTAATGATTCGGTGACTGAGCTTTTACACCTGGTCCCCCCCGATTAGAAGGGGGGTTTGACACCATAATATGGACCCCGGAAAGTGAGCCGTGTCTCGATACCCCTTTAGGCCCACCAGTCTGACCACAGATTAAAGTTCTATTCCATTGATATTAGTAACATTATACTTCCAGATACACTGAGAATCACCATGATATAATATATTTTGTAATGAATTGTATTGTATAATATTATAAAATTATAAACTAATAAAATTTAAGTTACAAAAAAAAAAAAATTGAAATGTTCTCCAATACAGTCCTGTGAAGACAGTCAGGACCGAATCCCACTTATCAGATGACACTCATACTAGCATAAGTATTCTCATAAACAGTAATGGAGTCTCAATCAAATGTAAACATTTTACCAGTAGAATTGCATTGTTTGGTCTACTAACCACTATATTTCACTGATCTTTATTCCTTTACATTATGATGTAGCCTTTTAAGAATCACGTGTGGTTATGTATTGGACACTATTTATTTTTGCTTTATGCTATAGCACTATAGTAATAACAGGTTGCGTTAATTTTTTTGGCGCTGATGTTTACTTTTGCTATTTCCTTCTAAAATGTGTGTGTATCGGGAACACAAATGTAGCTCTCTCGTCTTCTTGAAAAAGTAAAAAATATATTGGATTATGATTGGTGAAATTGATCCCTTTTGGGATCTTTATCATGCTGTAAAATGGGTGAGAGTTTTTATATCCCCCATGGCAGTGAGACCCAAAATGGCAGCACCCAACGTCATCAAGGACATGTAACAGTGATATAGTGAAGGATAATGTATCTGTCGTCTAAATTTAACCTAAGTTGAACTTGATGGACATATGTCTTTTTAGAACCTCATCTACTATGTAACTATGCAACTGTGTAACTATCTCAGAAAATAAAAAGTAAAAGAACATGAAGCAGGGACTTATGATTATGAATAAGCAAATCATCACACTCACACAGGTTGGTGGATAAACAATAAAAGACGGTGCACTTATAAAGACAGTTGAGGACTTCTACAGTAAATTGTACAAGAACACATAATACTGGAAATAAACCAATGAAGAACCAGAAGAAACCACAAATGATGAACCATGTCCTTCCAAAAGAAGTAGTATATCAAGTCAATGAGGAATGGAAAAGCCCCAGGGGAAAAGGGATAACTATTAAAATCTTAAAGAAAGCTGGGAAAGAAACTGAGAATATCCTTGCAGAGCTATTTACATGTTGCCCAAAGAACTGGGACATTCCAGAACAGTGGAACAATGTCATATTCTCATCCATAGGAAAGTAAACATCAAGAACTATAGACCAAACGTCTACTTCCAATCAATTACAAATTTGTTTATGTGTTAAACCCCTCTCTGCACTCTGAACATTTACCCGTTTTATCAACTGTTTAATGTGCAGTCATGCTTTAAGTAGACGTGTTTAAAGTAGAATTTTAGTGACAAAGTGTAAAAAGGAAGTTGGGACTCTATTGAATTGCTGATCATCTTTTTCTTCTCTTCTCAGGTAAAAACACATTTCAAACTGTCTGTCTGTCTTCAGATCATCCCCTGCTGTGTCTATTTAGTTCTATTTAGGTAAAAACATATTTCAAACTGTCTGTCTTCAAATCATCCCTTGAAGTGTCTTAATTCAATTTAGCTTTCAACACGTGGTCAAATATTGTGGATAGGTTGTGGAAATGTAATAGGCTGTATGTATATATATATATATCTATATATATATATATATATATATATTATAATATATATAATATATATATGTATATATATATAGGATATATTATATATATATATATATATGTGTTATATATATATCTATATATTTGTATATGTTAATATATATGTGTATATGTATATTATATATATGTGTATATGTATATATATATATATTGTGACAGAAAACCAGGGGATGGTAATAATTCCGTATATAGGCTCCAGGATAAAGACAGTTTCTATCCTGTTTGGCCTGGGAGTGCAGCCTTATAATACATACACTCCATCCCACAGTTGGCAAGCGCTGGAACTGAGGGATGAGAGATCCGACCCGAAGTTTGTCTGCTGCCTGATTTCTGTCACCTGTCCATGCTAATTAGGAATCAGGTATGAAAACGACGATTTCCTGTTTGCTCTGGTCTCCCCACAAGAGCCAGGAGGCGGAAGGCTGCTGAACTACAGAGGGGAGAAGCCTTTCCCCAACAGGTTCAATACTTTCTGTTCATTGTGTAAGACGAAAAGTACCGTGTTTTGATGTTGAAGTGGAAAAGCCACTTCCAACCCTGAGTCAGGGTATCTAAGTTAAGTTTATCGCTCAGGTGAGCAGCTTGTTTTGATCTGTTTCTGTTGTATGCACTGTGGCAGTCTCAGTGCCTGGGACTGAATAAACCAGGCATAGCTGTTTAAAGGAACAGTACGTGACGCCTCATCATTTAACCTACCCTAAAAGACCGTGTTTCAAACAGTCCCGGACAAACGACGGAGCCCGGAGTAAGCCGTTTGTCACATATGTGGGAGAATGCGGGCAGAGCACTAGGGGGTCTGCGGGTTGAAGAACTTTGAAAGAAAAAAAAAAAAAAAAAGTTTTTTTCATCCTCTGCAAACAAGATGGAAGACGTGGTGGGTGCGTGGTACGCAATGTCGCTGCCCAGAAAGACGCGAATGAAACCCAGCAACAGCTGTTAATAGCCAGCAAGAAACTAATGCAAACCAGCAGCAGACGAATGCCAGCCCAGCAAAGCGCTAATAGCCCAGCAAGAGGATTAATGCAAACCAGCAACAGGCGAATGCAAACCAGCAACAGGCGAAGCAACCAGCAAACAGACGAATGAAGCTCTGCAAAACGCGAATGCAAACCAGCAAGAGCAAACGCTGTGAGAGAGGAGCAACAGCGGTTCGCTTCAGGGTTACAGCAGAACATCGAGATCCTGAGGGGGACTATCAGTAACCTTCCACTGGCAGCGGCAGCCCCAGTTCCGAAAATGACCAGGGCAAGCCACTACCTTCAGAAGATGGGAACCCTCGGATGATGTGGAAGCCTATCTTCTCACGTTTGAACGCACGGCACAGAGAGAGGGAGGGCAGAAGCTGAGTGGGCTGTCTCATAATCGCACCCTTCCTAAGCGGCGAACCCCAGAAGGCTCTACTTTGATCTAGAGCCAGCCGAAGCTAACTTATGCAAAATTGAAGTTCGAGATCCTCGCGCCTCGGCGTAACCACGGCTGTTCGCGCCCAAGTTTCACGCATGGTCCTTCACGATGAAAAGCCACCCGAAAGCCAGATGTATGACCTCATCCACCTCGCCGGAAGTGGCTACAACCACGAGATCAACTCAGCCAGCCACATCTGTGGAACGGTTGGTCAGGACCAGTTCTTGAGGAAACTTGCCCTTGCCTTTACTCCGTTGGGTCAGTCGGGAGTGACCCCCACAATGCGGATGAGCTTGTGGCCCTCGTAGAAAGGTACAAGCAGCAGAAGAGCACCCGCAACCACCAGTCGTGGAGCAACCCCACTACCGAGGTTCCAGGACTCTTCCAGAGACGGTAAAAGGGTACCGGGGGTTAAGGGCGCTGAAGAGCGGCGACCACCTTCACGCAGCACCAGCACAGTTGTTCGCCACATAAGGGCAATAGCCAACATGGGGAGCCGGGAAAAGGCTCTAAGTGGGACACAGAATATGTACCTAAATGTTGTAAATGTGTCATGAGAGGGGCCACACAGCAAAAATCTGCCCACTAAATTGATGAGCCCATGCAATGCAACAGCGTGGAACCTTATTCGCTGTTGTCCAATGTAATGGGCCCTAGCCAGAGGACCCCTTGAATAACCATCTGTGGGCATTTGTAAAGGTTAATGGTAAGAGGGTTCGGGCACTTCTTGAATCTGGGAGCATGGTCACACTAGTGTCCGAATACCTCTTGCCCATTAAGAAGAAACAGGAGAAACAGTTCACAAGAGTGGCAATTTGTTGTATACATGGGGATAATCATGAATATTCCACTGTTGATGTTTTTTTTGAAACAGAGTTTGGTTCTTTAGATTTCAAAGTGGGTATTGTACCCAAACTGGCACATGATGTGTTAATAGGGACCGACTTTCCCCATTTTAAAAATGTGGTCCCCCGCCAGAATAGCGCCCAGGTTCAATAGCGGACCATAACGAAGTATTAGAAGAAACAAATCCTTTCCCTTTTTCAGAAATGGAGGTTGACGAGGGCCAAATAAGAGGGGAAAAGGAGGAGTTCTGTAAATCCTTCCCCATCACTACTTTGGTAGGGAATCCCCAAATCAAGATGTTGAGCAGACACTTACCACCCAAGAACCGGATAAGACCCTTGCTGAACCTAGAGGTCAGTCCTGGGAGTTTTAAGAAGGCCCAGTGGGAGGACCCCACATTAGCGGGACAAGGGGAAATAGAGGAACCAGAATAGTACTCCTGGCCAAACCAGATAGGTCACTGCTTACCCTACTTCGAGGTATGAGAACGATCCTAGTATATCGGGTTTGATAAAAGGAATCAGTTACAACTAAACAATGTTGGTACCACGGATTCGTAACGTTAGTATTACACCTCGCACATAGTCATCCATTGGGGGGACAACCAGGGGTGGAAAAGACAAAAGAAAAGGTCTCGAAGCTTCTATTGGCCTGGGGTTCTGGCAAAGAAAATACGAATTGTTCCTCATGCCCAGAATGTCAGATCACCGCCCCGTTCAAGGAGTACCGCAGCCCATTGGTACCCCCTTCCCATATAGAGTGTACCATTTGAACCGGATTGGCTATGGATATCAGTAGGACCCCAATAAAGTCTGCTAGGGGAATCAGCCATATATTGGTAATATTGATATGCCAACCGATATCCGGGAGGCAGTTCCCCTACGTAGCACCTCAGCTAAAAACATAGCAAAAGAGTTAGTAGTTCTGTTTTCCGGGTCGGATTCCTAAAGAGATTCTATCTGACCAGGGAACACCATTTATGTCCCAAGTAACAAAAGAGCATGTAAACTCCTAACAATCAAGCATCTCAGAACCCTCAGTCTATCATCCACAAACAGATGGTTTAGTGGAAGGGTCATAAAAACCTTAAAGAGCATGTACGGCGGGCGGTGATAAAGATGGGAAAAACTGGGATTGTTTGTTACCGTACCTGTTATTTGCCATTAGGGAAGTTCCACAATCATCCACAGGCTCTCCACGTTTTGAACTATTGTATGGCGACACCCAAGGGGCTTACTGGATATAGCCAAAGAGACTTGGGAACAACGAGGTTACCCCTTACAGAAGTGTAATAAGCCATGTGCCCAGAGGCAGGACCGCATTGCTGCAGTCTTACCCATAGTGCAGGAAAACATGGAGAAAGCTCAAAAGCACAGAGGAATACGTATAATAAGGGTTGATAGGGTCAGAATTTTTTTCCAGGTGATAGGGTACTAGTTCTGGTTTCCCACCAGTGGGAGAGTAAAATTCCTTGTAAATGGCATGGGCCATATGAGGTCTTGGAAAGAGTGGGAGAAGTAAATTATAAGGTAAGACAGCCAGGTAGGGGAAACTGAGCAAATTTACATATAAACTACCAAGCCCTGGAAAGATAGAGAAGTCTTGTTAACCCTAGTACCCCAGGTCCGTCAGAGAATCCAAGAAACTGACCCAGAGGTTAGCATAGCTGAAACCCTGTCTGTTCATCAGAACGAGAGGGTTCAGAATTTAGTGAGAAGAAACAAAGAAACATCTCTATACGGCCAGGTAGAACTAGCGTAATTGAACATGACCTAGTCTCTGAACCGGGGGGTCCGAGTTAACCTTAAAACCGTACCGAATCCCAGAGGCCAAAGAAAGGCTATAAGTTTAGAGGTTAAAAAAATGCTAACTAGGTGTAATTGAGGAATCCAAAGTGGGTGGAACAGCCCTATAGTCTTAGTCCCAAAGCAGATAGTGGACACAAGGTTTTGTAATGACTACGCAAATAAACGCCGGTCGTCAAAATTTGATACTTATCCTATGCCCAGGGTAGATGAACTTGTAGAGAGACTGGGCAAAGCCCGATATCTCACAACCCTAGACCTAACAAAAGGGTACTGGCAGGTTCCCCTCACAGAAAGGGCAAAAGAAAAGACAGCCTTCTCAACCCCAGACGGCCTCTTTCAGTATAAGGTGTTGCCTTTTGGCTTACATGGAGCTCCCGCCACATTCCAAAGAATGATGGATAAAATTTTAAAACCACATGCTCGGTATGCTGCCGCCTACCTGGATGATGTGGTAATCCATAGTGAAGATTGGCAATCCCACCTTCCAAAGGTCCAAGCTGTGCTTGACGCAGTCCGGTCTGCTGGACTAACTGCTAACTCCGCTAAATGCACTATTGGTCTGGAGGAGGCCAAGTATCTGGGATATTCTATTGGCAGAGGTTTACTCAAACCCCAAACACTCAAAGTGGAGGCGATACAAAATTGGCCAAGGCCAGTTACAAAAAAACAAGTAAGGACCTTTTTGGGGTTAATTGGGTACTATAGAAGGTTTATTCCCAATTTTGCAACTAAGGCAACCCCACTAACTGACCTCACAAAAGCAAGAGGACCGCTAATGGTAAAGTGGTCCCCCGAAACCGAACAGGCCTTTAGAAGCCTGAAAGAAGCTCTCTGTGCCCAACCAGTGTTGGTCACACCTGACTTCTCCAAAGAGTTCGTAGTCCAAACCGACGCATCTGAGGTAGGGCTGGGGGCAGTACTCTCCCAGGAGTCTCAAGGTGAGGAGCACCCCATCCTTTATTTAAGTAGGAAACTAAATCCCCAGGAGAAAAATTACTCCATAGTAGAGAAAGAGTGTCTCGCAATAAAGTGGGCTGTAGAGACGCTCAAATACTACCTGTTGGGGAGAAAATTCCGGTTGGTCACAGATCATGCACCCCTTACCTGGATGTGTCAAAACAGGGAAAAGAATGCTAGAGTGACCAGGTGGTTCCTAAGCCTACAACCCTTTAAATTTTCTGTGGAACACAGGTCAGGGCACAAACATGGCAATGCTGACGGGTTGTCAAGGATGCACTCCCTAATATCCATGGTCGCTCATCCCTCGAGGTCTGAGCTGGGGGGGAGGATATGTGACAGAAACCAGGGGATGGTAATAAATTCCGTATATAGGGCTCCCAGGATACTAGACAGTTTCTATCCTGTTTGGCCTGGGAGTGCAGCCTTATAATACATACACTCCATCCCATAGTTTGGCAAGCGCTGGAACTGAGGGATGAGAGATCCAGACCAGAGTTTGTCTGCTGCCTGATTTCTGTCACCTGTCATGCTAATTAGGAATCAGGTATGAAAGACTGATTTCCTGTTTGCTCTGGTCTCCCCACAAGAGCCAGGAGGCTGGAAGGCTGCTGAACTACAGAGGGGAGAAGCCTATTCCCCAAACAGGTTCAATCTTTCTGTTCATTTGTGTAAGACTGCAAAAGTACCGTGTTTGATGTTGGAAGTGGAAAAGCCACTTCCAACCCTGAGTCAGGGATATCTAAGTTAAGTTATCGCTCAGGTGAGCAGCTTTTGTTTTGATCTGTTTTCTGTTGTATGCACTGTGGCAGTCTCAGTGCATGGGACTGAATAAACCAGGCATAGCCTGTTTAAAGGAACAGTACGTGACGCCTCATCATTTAACCTACCCTAAAAGACCGTGTTCTAAACAGTCCCGGACAAACGACGGAGCCCCGGAGTAAGCCGTTTGTCACAATATATATATATATACACATCACTGCACATATATTTATTTTCATTAACTATCACTCTTTAACCTACTAGCACTACTATTTGTGTGTATATATAAACTGCTGTTTATGTTTCTAGTGCTTGCCTCAAGCATCCTGCTGCCCTGCTGTTGCTCTTGCATTCTGCCTTGTTTTCTGTTACCTTGACCTCAGCTTGTACCCGGACCGCTGCCTTCTCTGACCCCTGACCTCAGCCTGTATTTGGACTCCCATCTTCTCTACTCCTGGACCCCGGCTACGCACAACGACCATCCGACTTCTCCAACCCCAGACCACGGCGAGTATAAGGACCATTCTGACCTCTCCTACCCTGACCCGGCTACACGACCTTCACTCTGCACTCCGGATACGGTTACGCAGTGTAGGTTGGTGTATATCACTATCCCCACCTCAGCCTTGCGGTCCCATACTGTTTGTGGTGAGCACTCGTTACAAGCATTGAGTTAACAACAAAAAAATAGAAGATTTCTAAATCGGGAGCCATGCTTAGGCCGCGTTACAAGCGGATCCGCATTGTAGGGGATCGCGCAATAAGAAGGTTGAGCTTCCTATATTGCCAGAGAGACCATCCCTCGCACGGAAGGGAACCCTGGACATTGTATTTGCTCGCTGCACCACAGATGAGTATCTGTTCACTGCTACTTGCCACCATAGTGCTTTTATATGTATTTGACAAGTTGATTCACCCTCCAGCTATTCTAAACAGCTCACAGATTGTCTCCTGTGATAGTTTTTCACCATTGTGATGTGAGTGCAAGTCCTGGCGACTACTCGTTCTTAATAAATCATTTTATATGCAGTATATGCTATGGAGCTGGTGCTTTTTCTTTTTTTCTTCTCTCTTTTAGGTATTGTGTGATCTGGCCAGATCACTAAAGAATCTTAGACTACTCCATACAGTGACTGTAATCTGGATCTGGACATTTTCATCCTTTTCTTCATTTTTGGACTTGTTTGATTTTATTGTATCACTTTCTACACTTTATATATAATCATTTAGTATATTAATATTCACGTTATTATATATAATCACTTCATCACATTTAATCATCCATTCACTTTATAAAATTATTTATACTACTCAGTTAGCGCTACTCATTGTTTTTGTTTTCTGTGTATATATATATATATATATATATATATGTGTGTGTGTGTGTATATATATATGTGTGTATATATATATATATACACCCAATTTTGGAATGAAACTTACCAGTGAATCCCAATATTTTTACAGATATTGATCCAATACCAATTACATCTAGAATCCAGGATCCAGAAGCTGGTTGTTTAATCAGCAGGGAACGCCCAGAAATGTATGACTGTTGCTTCTCAAATTCAACATTGTTTCCTAAAAATAGAGCAGTAATTAGAACTCCACAGAGTTTATTCACATGCCTTTAATGCTGCTACCAAAGACTACCTCAGCCTCCTATATTTTGGTAACATTGTGGAATGAGCCATGTTTACTAAAGCTCCTTATAGCCCATTCTGCTCCCTTGAGCAAAGATTATCTGACTGTAACCTACCTCCTGCAACTGCAGGACTCTCTGATGGAAGCCTTAGTGATTGTGGGAGAATGAGCAATACCGTAGGTAGGTTACCTGTGCAGATCTGCAGCCTGCTTCACAGCGGCATGCAATTTACAGGTCAGTTCAAAGGTCTGATTACCACAATTCTTTTGTCTGCACATGCAGCTATTTTCCATGTATCTGAATACAGCTGCATTTGTGTCCTAAGGTAAGGATGATGGCTTTATATAATGGTAACTTCATTTACGAGAGTGAATGGTATTTCTTCAGAGATAACAACACCTGGGGAATTAAACTTCTTCAGTTGCTTTGTGTAGGTAATTAAATTCCTGTATGTCATTATTGCCTTACAATCTGTGAATTGGGGTACAAAAAACTTTGGTCGTGCTGTTAAGGAAGTTTTATAGTGTTTAAAGAACTCCGTAGTGAGATACTCACCAGTTGGATCGAAAAAGGTGACGTTAACATCACCACTGGTGGTAATCAGCAAATGCGTTAACGATGTAACGTTAAACTCTTCACGATGTCCACCAGAGACATTTAAATTAACATTTAGGATGCGCACAGAAGAATTAACTGGTTTAGCAAGAAGCAAATCCAAGCCATAGAGAGCCTGCAGAACACAAGGAAGGTAGAATAATATTAGGTTCTTTTTTGTCTCCATCATAAAACAATATCAATGAATAGATACAAAAACAATTGCTCTTAAACAGGCAATACTAACATATTGCCCCCCTCCCCCCCCAAGCAGGTGGACTCTGGAACTGAACCCATTCATTTCAGCTATGGGGACCCCTGCTTCCCAACATACTTATCATCATACTGGGTGCTGGTAGCAGCTCTGGCTGGGCTAGCTGGGGATCAGGTAATAGTGGCATTTAAAGCTTCCGTGTCCCTTGGGCCAATAGGAAGTTGTGACGTTCTGGGCCGTTTTAAGACCTTCGCAGGCCCTAGGCACTTTTATTTCTAGAGGCCTGTGTGTCCGATATTTTTACTCATTTTTATGCTAATTTCATCGTTTCTTTCTATACTAGCGATATTTGGCATCGATACTTTTGTTTCGATATTTAAAGGTATCGATACTTCGACGGCATTTTAAATTAAAATTTGCTTTTTTCTCTTATTTTGTGATTTTTGTTTAAGTAATTTTTCAAGTGAAATCTTGTAGGCCCTAAAAGGTTCATAGGCCCTAAGCACTGTGGGCAGTCGGCCTAATGTATAAAGCGGCCCTGGTGACGTCATCTGGCATGGCTTCCTATTGGACCGCGTGACATGGGGCTTTAAACCTGATGGAGATACCGGCGCCCCTATGGAGGTAAGTACTCGGGAAACAGGGGTCCCCTGAGCTGAAATAAATTGGGTTCTGGTCCGGAGACCCCCTGCTTCAATCCGATTTTTCTTCTTTTTTTTTTCTTTTTAAACACAGCACTTGGATTGTGCTTTTAAAAGATATAATAAAAATAAACATCGTTGTACAAACAACTTTGATGAGAAATTAGATATTGGGTTATTTAATATAGCTGAATACCACATCATCAACTAACAGATAATCACTATATATAGCAGATGCATTCTACTCATTTTGTGTAGAGGGCGACAGGCTTGATGCTGAACTGTGTTTTTTGAACAGTCATTAATAATGAACCTGAATGCAAAACATATTGTACAGTAGAGGCAACTCTTATTCGAACAAAAACCAGTGGCTAATTCCCCAAAAGACCCAGGAAACACCCAGGTACATTCTGAATACATGCCTTAAACTTTCCTTAAACTAGCCCCAGCATTTCTGCATTGATTAATGGCCTATCAGATTAACAGCGGGGGTCCCTGGCAGTCCCATTCAAACTGAATTGGACTGCCAGGGATCCCTGCTGTGTTAATCCTATGGGTCGTTAGTCAATGCAGAAATGCCTTAAACGTGCCTCAAACTAGCCCAGAACATACCCAGAACATACCCAGCACATACCCAGAATGTAACCCGGCTAGTTTACGGCAAATGTTAGAATAAACGTTGCCTCTACTGTAGTTGTATGGATTCAAGTTTTTGGAAGAGAAAAGCACAATGTAATGTGCACTTTAGCAAAGTACTTACCTGCTGTATGCTATGTCTGTTAACCATTAAAAACTGTCCAAAGCTCTGAGATGCAATTTCATTAAATATACTTCTCTGCAAAGTAATATCACAATACCCGGTGACCATGAAGAAAATCTGGGGAGAAAATGAAACCATGAGTACAACCTCACTAATATGACATAGACAGGTACAGTGCATACGTTTTCCGATGCAGTAATTAGTTGTATTACATACCTGAGATTGTTTTTCATCTAATAAATTGTAAACCTCATTTAAAAGCTCAGTGTTGTTATAATCAAGCATAGAACCACTGCTTAAAACCAAAATAAAAGTGCCAGCGGGTGAGATCTCCAACGCTCTCTTCAGACTGCTCAGAAGTGATAGATTGCAGTCATATTGCCTGTAATAGTCGTAGTAATAATCATAAGACCCGATCTGGTTGAAAAACTCATTCTTGGTGGTGAAAACGTGTTCTGAAAGAGCTGAAAAAAGATTTTCAAGCTATAAGTAAATCCAACTGATTTGAATAGGCGCCAAATTTCCCACAAAATTGAGAGATGTAAATTACAATATATAAATAACGAAGAATAATAAAAATGAAGTGTAACCCAAAAAAATACTTCTCAACCTTCCGGGAAATGTGCAAAGATTTCCTACAGATGCAGTCTTGGTTCGGGGTGGGAAGGGAGCGATGAGATCAGGAACACATCATGAAAATAAAGAAAAATAAAAACAATAATTGTGCAGTATATCAATACAATCGGAGCTTAGTGGATGTCTTGGCTCTATAGGATTTCCTACTTACAACAGATGTAAAATAAGCTGGCAGTGGTCTGACTCAGTCAGGGTATGAAGAGGTTACATTTCACATGTGGTGGTATATTCTGGCTCAGGAAACATTCAGAACACGAATCTTGTAGATGTCATGTTGCTCAAATCCAGATGAGATGGGATATATGTGCAATATATAAACAAAACGGACCAATGGTCTAGATTGCAAGGAACTTTTATCGCAAAGAAATGGAATAAGAGATGTACTTACAATAAGTACAATGATATGTACATGTAAAGGTATCGTGAGACAGTTGAAACGCCGACCCAGATTGTAGAAGATTACTCCCGTCCTCCCACGACTCCAACCTCACCGCCGGTGTATGGCGTCTGAATGATGAACTCTAGAAAGCTGGCTACTCTCCAAGAACAAACCGATAGATCACAGTCTTTCAAACTGTTTGTGAACAGCGAAACGCGTTGAGCTTGAGAAGTTAGTCTGCTGCAGCTGCCACAAAGTGAAGACGACCGAGCTCTACCGCTGATCCTTTGCTGTCCGTCGCTATCCCCGTCAACCGGATGTCGTCACCCGCCTGTCAGAAGTGTCGTCAGACGCCATACACCGGCGGTGAGGTTGGAGTCGTGGGAGGACGGGAGTAATCTTCTACAATCTGGGTCGGCGTTTCAACTGTCTCACGATACCTTTACATGTACATATCATTGTACTTATTGTAAGTACATCTCTTATTCCATTTCTTTGCGATAAAAGTTCCTTGCAATCTAGACCATTGGTCCGTTTTGTTTATATATTTCACATATATCCCATCTCATCTGGATTTGAGCAAAATGACATCTACAAGATTCGTGTTCTGAATGTTTCCTGAGCCAGAATATACCACCACATGTGAAATGTAACCTCTTCATACCCTGACTGAGTCAGACCACTGCCAGCTTATTTTACATCTGTTGTAAGTAGGAAATCCTATAGAGCCAAGACATCCACTAAGCTCCGATTGTATTAATATACTGCACAATTATTGTTTTTATTTTTCTTTATTTTTATGATGTGTTCCTGATCTCATCGCTCCCTTCCCACCCCGAACCAAGACTGCAAGCTATAAGTAAAGCAGAATACCATCTGATATACACTCTCAAAACAACAGTGACACTGTGCTGTAGGTTGTCTTAAATGATATATGGAGCGTTAGGTAGGTTCATCCCGGCAAATCTTCCTGTGGTGCCGAGCATTTGAATTTGGCTTTGAAATAGTCATATTTGAAATTGACTATGCTTCATAGTCATCATCAGTAATCCCCATCACAGATTGTTAAATTGCATATAAAAAAATACTATGTAAAAATATATATATTTGCTCATTTGGCTTTGCATTTACCTGAATTCACATTCTTCATGAATGTATATTGTCGGTCACCACAGGGAA
Organism: Ascaphus truei; assembly: GCA_036426205.1. NCBI lineage: Eukaryota > Metazoa > Chordata > Amphibia > Anura > Ascaphidae > Ascaphus > Ascaphus truei. The sequence goes on along the minus strand of CM071578.1, from coordinate 2,650,916 downwards.
ATGCGTCTGTTACACGACTAATAAGTCTTTCCGTGGTATAGTAATAGTCCCATGTTGGTACAGAGTCCACTATCAATGTGAAAGAAGTGGCTTCTGCAACAAAAATGAGACACACACAAATATATTTATATTTATTACAGATGTGCAAAACTTTCCAAACGTTTCTCTTCCCCCCTCTTTTCCCCTCTCTCTTCTCCCCCTTTCATCCCCCTCTCTCCCCCCCCTCTCTCACTCACCTTATTTTAGCTGATTTTATGAATTATGGGACAATGCTTTGCACATCTCTAATTTTAACCCCCCTTTGGGATTACTAGTGATTTAAGGGGTTAACTGTGTGGACCCCCACAGAGTAACACCCCTTCCCCATCACATGGGGCTGGGGGACTGGGCAGAATCATAGCCCCACCCTCTTCTGCCTAGTGATAGTGACGCCATTGCAGGACATATACAGTATAGAGGGGAGAGTTTTTTTAGAAGGTCAGGTCCCAGGAGGAGTTGAAGAAGAGGGATCTCACTGTGAATAGTGTATATAGGGTTACAATATAGATATGTATAGTACATGGTAAGGATCCCTTTTATTGTTTTTTAGTTAGGGACAGTGCCCTGTTTAGATAGCGTTCCCAGACATGGCTCCACACTACTCATTCACAGAGAGGCAGCCTATGCCCAGAGGGGGCTCCACAGGCCACAGCCATAGTTGGACCAGCGTCATCGGAGGGTCCATAGCTGACTCACCCAGAAGGCCACGTGGTTCAATGTTCTTACCGCCAAATACATTCTGACACATTGAAATACCTCTGTATGCACTGAAATACCTCTCTGTGTGCACCTCTCTGTGTGCACTGGCGTACCTCTCTGTGTGCACTGACGTACCTCTCTGTGTGCACTGACGCACCTCTCTGTGTGCACTGACGCACCTCTCTGTGTGCACTGAAATACCTCTGTCACTGACATAACTCACTGTGTGCACTGACGTACCTCTCTGTGTGCACCTCTCTGTGTGCACTGACGTACCACTCTGTGTGCACTGACGTACCTCTCTGTGTGCACTTACATACCTCTCTGTGTGCACTGACGTACCTCTCTGTGTGCACTGAGGTACCTCTCTGTGTGCACTGAGGTACCTCTCTGTGTGCACTGACATACCTCTCTGTGTGCACTTACATACCTCTCTGTGTGCACTTACATACCTCTCTGTGTGCACTGACGTTCAGGAGCTGGAGTGCTGTAAAATCCATTATCTGAAAACCACATTCAATTGATTTTTAAGGGATTATTCACTAAACATTGAAAGTTACACTGATAAAAAATAAAGTTAAAAAAAAAATATTAATAATTTTTTATTTCATTGGTGTCTTATTACATTGATATACGATATTGTGGCTCCATACTTAAAGTTTCATGTAGTAGGCACAAAAAACATAATTTTTTTTAAAGCAATGTATTCATATTATTACCATCCTTACAATCCTTCGTAAAATAAAATTATTTACACATTTACTGTACAAGTTTCTAAAAGTGAATTTCCTTTAGGAAACACATTTGGCGATGTTACCCACTGTAACACCTTTGGATTTCCCATAGTGAGACCTTTGAATACAACAAATGATGGTATTTTTTTAAATAAATTTAAAAAAAAAACGGTCCGCTTCTTTGTGACTAATATAAATTATAAAAAAACAACAATGTGAAAATGTTTTGCATCGACGAGAATTAATTTCACCCAAATCTTTAAAAGTGAAACCGGACTTTGCATATCTCCATCTGGGATTATTTACAATTCTCAGTATATTTAGAGTAACAGTTGATATGAAGTATTGACTTACAATACTTATGAAAATGGAATCTTGTGAAAGATACTGTACTGCAAGACTTGGAAAGGTATCCAGTTAAAAACACACGTTACTGTTTGTTCCAGGACAAATGACCATATTTCATTGCATTTCTGTAATCTGAAGCATGGTTTTCTTGACAATAGTTGTGTAACTTAATACTACCAAACGGGTCGGTGTTATTGCTATTTAGGAATTTCCCATGTAGTGCATCCACCACTCATATGAATACAGCACTGACATTATACAAACAAAAGAAGGAATGTTTCCTTCTGTCTCTTAAAGAAATACAGGCATGGCAGGCTTTCTGCGCTCTCACAAACTGGAGATGGGCCAAAACTTCTGCAAGAGATCGCGAGCCAGGCCCTTCCCGAGGCAGGGGTGCCTGTCTCCACTCCTCAAGCCCCCCGCCCCTCCCCAACAGTTCAGGTTTTCAGGATGGCTTCAGCACAGGTTGCTCAATCCGTGCCTGCTTCAGCACAGGTGACTCAATCAGAGGCTCAGTCAAAGACTGAGTCTCTGATTGAGCCACCCATGCTGAAGTTGGGATACCCTGAAAACCTGACCTGTTGGGGGGACCTGAGGACTGGAGTTGTACCCCCCTAGATTAGGTCAAGGGGCATTGAAATTTTGTTTAAGGTGCTAAATGGCAAAATTCTGCAAAATCACTAGATTTGCTTGGTGCGGAGACTATACACAGGGCCGTGTTTTGCTCATTCTCTGGCGATATTTTGCAGAACGCCTGCGGAATTGCAAAATCTAAGACTTCTTTAGCAACATCATTTCGCAAGAAATCGAATTTGAGAGGAACAAAAAAAAGTGCTTAATATTTAGCAAATGCATTGCAGACAGTTTCCCTCGTCTCTACGCACAACCTTTATTGGGGCAAAACATTTGTGTACAGTACACCTAAGGGGCAATACAACTGGAATTTTTTTGTTTTATTTTAATAGATGCAGCATGTAATGTAATTATCTAAGCTGCCGATCGATCCGTTCTCCCATGATCAATCAGCAAAGATCCTGCTTCCCAGGGTTCCCAATATGGCCGCCTATTTCAAAAGAGGAAGTGCCGAGCATTTGTAGATGGTTGCTGAGCCTCGGATTGAGCCACCTGTGCAGAAGCAATGACTGATTGGGCCACCTGTGCTGAGGCAGGGATAGCCTTAAAACCTGACCTGTTGGTTGCACTTGAGAACTCGAGTTGGCCATCCCTGATCTAATGCTACACAACCGATGTATTAAAAGAAAATACATAGGATTTTGAATGTAAGCTTAATACATTAAAACTAATTTAAAAAAATGCATAATGAGTGAGGGCGGGGAGAGGGGGAATAAATACAATACAGTACAAGTATGATCTAATACTGCACAACTGATTTTTTTTTATTTTAAGCACATACTGTGTAGGACTTTGAATGTATTTAACTTACACCAAGATTGAGACGATGCCAGGTTAATGGCGCAGAAGATCAGCAAAAGATGGAACTGATACATTTCCTCCGATGCGGCACCTTAAATGGAAACGAAGACTTTGCCCCTGTAAAAGTAAAAGTTATGGGACAGCACAAATGGACAGAGAAGCTAACACCACGTGAACAGCTTCTACTGTACTGCTAGATATTCTATATGCAAGTGCTGTGTGTAGCCACAGCTGCTAACATCTCATTTGAAAAGGATAAACCAGCAGGTGAATGTATAAGGATATAACTTAATCACATGCATTCATCGTTTAGAATGGTTGAATCTGAAGTCGTTAGTGAGTCCCATTTAGGATACTATTAAACTAATGATATTTATACACTTAATTGATCACTGCAAATAAAACATATCAGTGGTCATTTTTTTTTAATGTTGATCGGGAAAATATTTGTAAATAATATTAACTAACGTTTCTGTTTTTATCATTTAACTTATGTTGTGACCGTACCTAGCAGGTATTCTGCAGGCACAGTGGCTGCATTAATACATCTGTGTTATTATTGGCATACAGACAGAAAACAAAACAAACAATAAACAAAAATAGTCCTTGGCGCACTATCTGGTATATAACCTGACAGAAAAAGGAGAAGTCCAAAGTTCCTGGTGATGAGAGTGTTATGCCCAAGATCCGATGGCACTCTGAGTCCTTCCAGGTGGTTGAATCAGATCTGTAATGGTATAGAAAACAAGACAACCATTGCGTAGTATTTCTGGTCAACTGCTGACTCCCCCACCGTTGCCAGCTACTTACTTAAAAATAGATTTAAAAAGGCCTCAAAAGGTATCTTTAACTTCTTTCCCAGCTGTCTGATCCCAGGTTAGTTGCCAGGCGAGAAGACCCCTCTTTTCAGATAGATGTCTCTCACCAACACGACCCGGAATGCAAGGGAATATGAAGGGACCAATGGTATGATACCGTAACAATTTATTAAAAACTTACAGAACTATACAACAGTGCACTCACATGTCGATAATCCCTATGTGTAGGATACAACATGCCGTCCGCTTGCGTGAGTGAGTGTCGGGATGATGCAGACAGAGGTGAGACCAAGCGTGATTCCCCACTTCGTGGCCGTGACTCGGAGCACCTCGTCTCCCTCAGATGACGTCACTGCTCAAACCGCCACTCTTTCCCCACACCTGCGTGCACGCCGTATCACGTCTACAGAAGCTCCACCCTACGCGCGTTTCGTGACTGCTGACGTCACTTCTTCAGGGGTAATGGAGCAATGATGGTAATACGTGCTATTTAAACACATTTGGGAATGTCCGCAGTGCTCCTATTGGATAATTGCCCAACTAGAAACTCCTGCTTAATGCATTACACTTGTAATCAACTCGGACTTGATGGACATGCATGTTACATAGATTACACATAACACAATAAAAACTTGTATTTGACACATATCTGTTACAGCAAAAGACAAACAGTTAGTGTTTATACACTTTACACTTAAAAAAATTAAAAATTAAGTAGATAGTGATTGTGGGGGTTACTGTACCTTACACTGCAAGGAAAACTACCCGCTATTTGATCCGTTAGAGAACACAGAGGAAAAGAGTTGGAATCGGAGGATTAGTCAGCAGATATCCTTTAGAATATAGAATTGACCTAGCCATCTCCCCCTCTCCCCCTCTCAAAACCCTGTAGAATTAGTAAGCAAGGGCATTGAATGCCCTAAACAAAATTGGAGAGGGGTGATAAGATAAGATAAGATGAATCTAATATCCAGACGCGAAAGCTTCTGGATATATACCCTTAAAACCCTCACCCCAAAAGGCCTCAATATAGAATTTAATCTGGCATCTTTTTTAAAAGATGGCTAGGTCAATTCTATATTCTAAAGGATATCTGCTGACTAATCCTCCGATTCCAACTCTTTTCCTCTGTGTTCTCTAACGGATCAAATAGCGGGTAGTTTTCCTTGCAGTGTAAGGTTCAGTAACCCCCACAATCACTATCTACTTAATTTTTATTTTTTTATTTTTTAAAGTTTATAAACACTAACTGTTTGTCTTTTGCTGTAACAGATATGTGTCAAATACAAGTTTTTATTGTGTTATGTGTAATCTATGTAACATGCATGTCCATCAAGTCCGAGTTGATTACAAGTGTAATGCATTAAGCAGGTGTTTCTAGTTGGGCAATTATCCAATAGGAGCACTGCGGACATTCCCAAATGTGTTTAAATAGCACGTATTACCATCATTGCTCCATTACCCCTGAAGAAGTGACGTCAGCAGTCACGAAACGCGCATAGGGTGGAGTTTCTGTAGACGTGATACGGCGTGCACGCAGGTGTGGGGAAAGAGTGGCGGTTTGAGCAGTGACGTCATCTGAGGGAGACGAGGCGCTCCGAGTCACGGCCACGAAGTGGGGAATCACGCTTGGTCTCACCTCTGTCTGCATCATCCCGACACTCACTCACGCAAGCGGACGGCATGTTGTATCCTACACATAGGGATTATCGACATGTGAGTGCACTGTTGTATAGTTCTGTAAGTTTTTAATAAATTGTTACGGTATCATACCATTGGTCCCTTCATATTCCCTTGCATTCCGGGTCGTGTTGGTGAGAGACATCTATCTGAAAAGAGGGGTCTTCTCGCCTGGCAACTAACCTGGGATCAGACAGCTGGGAAAGAAGTTAAAGATACCTTTTGAGGCCTTTTTAAATCTATTTTTAAGTAAGTAGCTGGCAACGGTGGGGGAGTCAGCAGTTGACCAGAAATACTACGCAATGGTTGTCTTGTTTTCTATACCATTACAGATCTGATTCAACCACCTGGAAGGACTCAGAGTGCCATCGGATCTTGGGCATAACACTCTCATCACCAGGAACTTTGGACTTCTCCTTTTTCTGTCAGGTTATATACCAGATAGTGCGCCAAGGACTATTTTTGTTTATTGTTTGTTTTGTTTTCTGTCTGTATGCTATTGCTGTACACTCCTTGTGGATAGCTTTGTTTTCTAATCCTTAGGCAGCTGTTTTCTCAGTCTGTCTAACCAGTCTGTAGGATTCACCATTAATGTATTGTTGTATCTTTTAAAGAAGATTCAACATTTAGAGCACTTATATATCACTATCGTGTATTGTTAAGCTAGGATAATAGGTTGAGCTCTTAGTATATGTTTTAGTTTAATTTTTTACCACTGTGTTATTATTGGGATGGAGCAAACTAAATGCACTTTCACTCCCTACCCTCCAACCCCATTCAGAGCTCTCTGAACATAAAGGAACATTTTCAGACGTTCCAAACTATCGATAAAATACTTCTCTTGCTATATTTATTTCAGAACTCGGTCTTATATGCTGTGAATCCCCTATAGGAATGTCCATAGGTTTTCTGTGCAACTTAAAGGAGCATTTCATGCCCTCTTTTTATTTATTAACATAGGATTGAAGCAGGGGGTCTCCCGAGCTCAACCCCATTAGTTTCAGCTCAGCGGACCCCCTGCGTCCCGAGATACAGACCTGCAAACAGGACACCGGTATCTCTGCAAAGTTTAAAGCCCCCGTGTCATGTGGGCCAATTGGAAACCAAACCTGATGATGTCACGGCTTCCTATTGGCTCACACAGCTTTGAAACACCGCCATAACATGAACCCTGCTAGCCAAGCAGAAAGGCTACTGGCACACCCTATGGAGGAAATTATCTCCGGAAGCTAGGGTTCCCCGGAACTGAAATCAATGGGATTCAGCTCCGGAGACCCCCTGCTTCAATCTCATGTTTAAAACATTACAATAATTCTTCCAAAAATTTGCAAGATTAGATTGTCCCTTTAAGGGCAATTATTCTGCAAAAATGTGTCATGTTTACTTTGAAATATGTATTTGACTGTAACACTGCATAACTACATAATCATTTAAGGATATTGCTGGTTATGTAAATAATTTATACTGTATATAACTAGAAATGCTATTTCTAATTCAAAAGGGAAGATGGGACCAAATGGTGGAGGCATAGTTTATAAATTCCTTTCATATTGAATTCCAGATTTGTGTAACTTTAAGGATGTCTTCTGAGACATAATCCCACCAACAAAGGTTGGATGGCAACACCTATAATGCCATATTTATGATACTGTGCTAATCCATAAGGCATTTTACAGCTCATTAATATAAACACACCATAAGGGACCCTATGGCCTAGCAACATTTAGTACTATGGACCTACTGTATAACATTTGTAAAGTTCTATTTACAGCACTGCTTACCTTATTATTTAAAGAATGTTGTCAATAAAATGTACTTACTTTAAGCAGTTGTGGATTTCTATACTGCAAATCACTACCTGTTGAACAAATTCTGATTGAGGAGCAGATGCACTCTTACTTATATAGGGTGCTGCTATACCTGCACCAATTATAGGCCTTCCTGAACGGCAAGGGGTTGTATTACTTATCTGCCTTTTGTTGCTACTTTTCTTTATTTTGCCCTATTATGAATACACATTTAAAGAATGAAACTTAATATTTTGACAGCTGTGTTTGAGGCCACTGCATGCAGAATTTCAACCCTGATTGTTTTGTTTGGTGTTAAATGTGTATCAACAACAAATAACAAACATTATAGAAACTAAGGGGTAGGTCCTCAGAAATCCATTAAATACGTTAAATAACTTCAGTTAAGTGCAAACGGGTATCTTCAAAGCACCCAACGAGGTGTTAGGTGCTATCTTAGGCTGCGTCCATGCTTAGCGCAGCGGCACGAACAAATGGCCGTGCCTCAGTGAGGACGCCCATAGAGTGCGCGGGTGTGCGGGCGTGGCCGATTTGTCTAAATAATTTGATTTTGTCCGGTCACGTGAGCGGTTCAGCCAATGATGGCGAACCAGCTCCGTGACATCACGGCCACGCCTCCGCCACCCCACCGCATGTCCCCCTACTAGGCCACAAATCGCCTCTGCTGCAGGCCACGCGCTCCGTTGCGCGGTCATGGCCTCGGCCTTACAGGTAAGACGACCTACATTAATGGACCTTTTTGCTAATGATATGCAAAAGAGTTGGGGACAACCTCAACGCATGTCCACCGCAGTCTGTTAAAGTGAACGAGGGAAATAACACATTTTTATTTAGGTCGTGGGCATACCTGGCGTTTGGTGCTGGGAGATGGAAGCACCTATCACCAGGTTTAGACTGGGAGAAAAAGAAACCTAGTGAGTGAGCACTCAATCACAGAATGAGTATGAATGTATTAAAATAATTTATTAGCATCAACAAATATAAAATAAAGGGATTTAAAATAAACAGCATATAAAGTAACTCTGATCAAAAATAACATAGCTATAAGCTATGTTGATATACATATGGAAGATATGACAGTAGGTCAAAATCTCATGCTGTGCATTAACAGCTTGTTGGGATTAGGGGTTAATATTAATCACTGCTGTATTATAACTGCCTATTTGGCCAGTAATGTATGTGTGTGAGGTATACCCAACTAATACAGATAAAGAAACTGACCTACTAATAACCTAACTAATAGTAGGTATACAGAATATATCAAGCAGAGATTATTCACTCCATAGGGGGCACATAGCTGCCAGTTCAAACAGTGGAGATAAAATGCTGCATAGATATAAGGTAACAAGGCAGTTAAAAAGGGTATCACAAAGGGATCTACTGTGATCACCTATTGTTGTTAGATCAATAGGTGTCTTGTGTATCGGGTCCCTGGATAAGGAAGTGAGTGTCAATTACATATGTAAGTAACACAGCAGCCCGCTAGAAAGAGCAGCTATGCTGTGAGTGAGGGATAGACATCACCCGTCCGGTAGCAGAGTACAGCAGACCAAGGTACATAACCTGCTGCACCGGGGAGTTAATTGTGAGTATACCCTATCACCCGATCAGTCCCAAACAAAGACAGGAGCGCTGTATGAGTACACTGCTAATTTGAGTGGTAGATGGTGATAATTGGGTTACAGTGGTACAGTTACCCACAGTAAATGGGTCGTTGTACTGGGAGATTGACGGTGAATTAATCCAATCACCCAATCTACACTGGCGACACACTTTATTCGAGCTCGGCTAGTCCCACGAATTCGGGTATACCCGGGTGTATTGAGGTTTGTGACTGTTTTCTGCCCGAGTGCATTGGGTTATTTTCCAGGCAGGGATTGAAGCATTTTATTCCCGCTGGCTGCAATACTGCACAGTACATATATATATACTGCATTACAATTCATGAATTTATGCCATCTGGTAGACACGCGAAGCATTGCAGCCTATTAAATCCTAATCTTTATCATTTAACAGATCCCCCGCCCGTCAGCCAGGCATGAACCCAGGCTGGGAAGGCAAACGCAACGGGGCTTGTCAGAGGTGAGGAGCGGCGCATTCCAGGTATCTGCCAGGTACATACTGGGTATTTGCTCGAATAAAGTGTGTCGGTGCAGTACACCGGAATGTACTGCAATAGTAGCAGAGAAAATTGTATCAAGTTTTCAATACCAGCGCGAACATATCCTAGAGAGTAATTGACGCTAATACTGACTATACATGCATTATCCCCTACATCCGCACTGATCATGGATATATCAGTGCTAATGTGCTCGAGGATAAGCCTAGAATAATGTAAGCAATGAAAAATAGCATCCCCTATTAACCATGGAGAGCCTGCAGTGTATGAAGATATATGCAGGATCGAAATAATAAAGGTTGACGCCGGGACTCCGCAACTGAGACAAAATGTAAGTGAATATTGCAGCCGCAATGGTAGCGTCCCGCGTGTGTGTGGGGGAGTGTGGCCAACAGGCGCGTTTCATGTAAGAATGCTTCTTCAGGGCGGGTAACTCATAGGAGGTAGCAGAAAATTATTTGGCCTTGTCAAGGGTTCTGAATTGGGCTATTTTGACTTCCAAAGCCAAAGTCAATACCCTGGACTAGGCCAAATAATGTAGCCATGACCTGTGTATTAACCCCTTGGAATATAATGTGATGAGCAACACAAGGCACAAACGTATTTGAGCTAATCTAATTTATTTCAAGCCAAAACCAGTGGTTTTGTCCCTTGCGTTGCTCATCACATTATATTCTTCGGATTTGCTGCAGGCTTTCGTTCAAGCGCAGGAGCCCCGGTAATAATATTATCAATTGTATTTTGTTTTCTGGTGTGCAGCACTTATCGCTACTCACATTAACCCCTTGGAATAGGGTCAGCATATACCAATAGGGACCACATAGTATTCACAAACATGAGACCCAAAAGGTCAAAACAGCTGTCTGTGGGTAGGTTTACTGGCTGTGCATCTTAACTAGTCTAGTCCAGGGGTGGTCAATTCCAGTCCTCATCCCCTCCCCCCCCCCCCCCCCCCCCCCCCCAACTGATAAGATTTTCAGAATATGCCAACTTCAGCACAGGTGGCTCAATAAGAGGCTCAGTCATTGACTGGAGTTGGCCAGTCGTGTACTAAGCTCTTCTATTGGCTATAAAGAAAATAGGGTCGGACACTGATGTGCTTTTTGGTTCACTAGATCAGGGGTGCTCAACTCCAGTCCTCAAGATCCCCCCCCCCCCCAACAGGTCAGGTTTTAATGATATCCCAGCTTCAGCACAGGTGGCTTAATAAGTAGTTAAGTCGAAGACCGAGCCATCTGTGCTAAAGCAGGGGATGATTGAGCCACCTGTGCTGAAGCAGGGACTGAGTGAGCCACCTGTGCTGAAGCTGGGATATACCGAAAATCTGACCCCTATTCAAGTCAATGAGGAAAATGCTGCCCATTTTGCAGGTCTTCTCCTCTACATCTAGCTGGTCTCTACATGATTTACTGATAATGAGAATCCTCTTTTCTACCCCCTTTTAACCAAACCAACAGTTCTTTATGTGCCTGTAAATACCACAAACATGCATTACATTTCACCACCTTTTGTTGCAGTTTTGTTTACACATTCCTGAAAAGCTGATTTGTTTTGTCATCCCAAACAAAGGTACTATTGTCCAGTGGATCAGTTGACCCATAAACTTTGCAGCATTTCTTGAAGAAAAAGCGATCTATCCACAACATGGTATTGTACGGTATTGTTTGGTATTGTTTGGTATTGTATGGTATTGTTTCGCTTTCATGGTTGCGTGGGAAGAACAAACTGTATAGTGTAGTGTACTCTACTGAAGGTGGGAGTGAAAGTGACGGGGAAAGGTTTGGAAACTAGTGTAAAAAAATAAATATTTTTAACGTCATTGTTTTGCCGAGAGTTATGAAAGAAGAATTCACCTAACCATGGGTTGGGGAAGAGCTGAAAAAGGAGCCTGAGGAAGCACACCTAGCTGGGGGAGAAGTACAGTAGGTGGTGAAAACTCCATTGGTGGCACTAGTAGGCAAGGTCGCAGAAAGATTTCCCGGGGTCCAGGACTAGAGTAACATCCACTCTCCCACCCCCCCGGTGGTATTACGAATCCCCCCCCCATTTCACACCTCACGAGTCCCTTCTATTTTCCACCCTCTCCTCATGTATTTCTCTCCCCTTCGTCTCACTCCCTCTTCCTCAATCACCCCCCTACCGCCTTGAATGTATTTTTCTCCCCTGCGTCTCTCTTACTCCCTCTTTTCCTCACTCACTCCCTCCCTCTCCCCCTCTCTCCTCTCACTCGCCCCAACCTTCTGTCTAAAAAGCCCCCCAGTCCCCCAATACATATTTAAAAGCCCCCACTCCCCCAGTACATATTAAAAGCCCCCCACTGCCCCAATACATATTAAAAAGTCCCCCAACCCCAATACATTTTAAAAATACCTCTACTCCCTAATACATATAAAAAAAGACCCCCAATACATATTAAAAAAAAACAGACTTACCTTGTGGATGGTCTGCGGGGGGCCTGTCTGACCGGCACTGCAAAAGTTGGGCCTGACATCTGGCCAGGCCCGGCTGCCGGTCCTCTCGCTGTCGGGCCCCGGCTCTCCCCCACTCTAGGCTTCTATCCCTCTGTACCACGCCAAGCTGGCATGCACCGGGCCTCCCTCCATGCCATCACATGCTGGATGCTGGGCCAAACCTACTTCCCATCGGTGTGGCTCAGTGATAGAGGCCTGCAGGCATCTGAGAGAGAGCCGGGGCCAGGTCGCCAGAGGACCTGCAGCCGGGCCTGGCCAGAGGGCAGGGCCAGCATGCACCGCCAGCTGCTGGGCCCCCCTGCAAGCGGGTCCAGGATACCTGTACCTTCTCTCCTCCCCTGTCAGAGCCCTGCCAGTAGTGCAAAAGGCAACCTATTCTGAAAAAAATGGTTAAATCAGGCAATGGGATGGATGAATCTACACAATTATCCTATGATTTGCTATCCATAGGCATGAAAAATTAAGTCAAGCACACCAAAAATAAGGAAAAATCAATACATAACAGAAAAGGTCATTTAATCACTTAAACAAGTCATAGTAGCATCGGGATCCTACTATGACTTGTTTAAGTCATTAAATGACATTTGGTGTGCTTGACTTAATGTTTTCATGATCACTATTCCCTGATCAGACTTTTGGTCCTTGCACCCATCCTTGATATTTTTGCATTACTTTAGACCCCTTGTAGGGGCACCTCAAGTGGCTGGACCTGATTATTGATCTTCAATCCATAAGCATGCAGCATTTGACACCGTGGACCACCCCCTTCTCCTTCATATTCTCCATACTCTTGGTATTCGGAACAAAGCTCTATCCTGGGTCTCATCCTACCTCTCCCATCGTACTTTCAGTGTCTCTTCTGCTAATACCTCCTCCTCTATCGATCTCTCTGTGGGGGTACCCCAGGGCTCTGTCCTGGGACCTCTTCTCTTTTCTTTGTACACACTCTCTCTAGGTGACCTAATAACATCTTTTGGGTTTAATTATCACCTCTATGCTGATGACACACAAATATACTTTTCAACACCTGACTTTACACCTGCTGTACAAACCAAAGTTTCTGAATGTCTCTCTGCTATATCATCCTGGATGGCCCTCCGTCGCCTTAAACTCAACATGGCTAAAACAGAGCTCGTCATACTTCCTCCCAAACCTGGCCCTACTACCTCCTTCCACGTTACTGTTGGAACTACCAACTACCATCATTCACCCAGTAGCCCAAGCACGCTGCCAAGGGGTCGCACTCGACTCCTCTCTCACATTCGCCCCTCACATTCAAAACATTTCTAAAACCTGTCGCTTTTTCCTCCGCAATATAACTAAGATACGCCCTTTCCTCTGTTGCTCGACTGCTAAAACTCTGACTCAGGCCCTCATTCTCTCCCGTCTTGATTACTGTAACCTCCTGCTGTCCGGCCTTCCTGCATCTCACCTGTCTCCCCTACAATCTATCCTAAACGCTGCTGCCAGAATCACTCTACTCTTTCCTAGATCTGTCTCAGCATCTCCCCTCATGAAATCCCTCTCCTGGCTTCCGATCAAATCCCGCATCTCACACTCCATTCTTCTCCTCACTTTTAAAGCTTTACACTCTTCTGCCCCTCCTTACATCTCTGCCCTAATTTCTCATTATGCACCATCCAGACTCTTGCGTTCTTCTCAAGGATGTCTTCTTTTTACCCCCTTTGTATCTAAAGCCCTCTCCCGCCTTAAACCTTTCTCACTGACTTCCCCGTACCTCTGGAATGCCCTTCCCCTCAGTACCCGACTTGCACCCTCTCTATCCACCATTAAGACCCACCTTAAGACACACTTGCTTAAAGAAGCATATGAATAGCACTGTGGATATTCTGAACACATGATACATAAGCTTGGCCCCCTGCAGACGCACTTACCAGAACTCCCTCCTACTGTCTCTGTACGTTCTCCCTACCTACCAATTAGACTGTAAGCTCCTCGGGGCAGGGACTCCTCTTCCTTAATGTTACTTTTATGTCTAAAGCGCTTATTCCCATGATCTGTTATTTATATTATTTGTTATTTATTCGATTACCACATGTATTACTACTATGAAGCGCTATGTACATTAATCCCGCTATATAAATAAAGACATACAATACAATACAACATCATCAATTGTTGTGGCTGATACCGTAAGGTTATTCAGACGTTGTCCGAGGGAATCGGTAAGCTCTGACCACTCTTCAAAATGCTATTAAGCTGTCTCTACCTTGGCTAGGAATATTTCAGCGCCATTCATTTTTATCGAGCTGACATTTTCCTTGCAAAGATGAAGACAGCTTCCTGGCTTATTAAATACGGGCCCTTGACACGGCTTCTAAAACATTCCATTTTCACACATCCATAAATTCTGTGAAAAACCAAATATTCTTCGTTAAAAATATAATACTTCATTTTAATATTATTCAAGTGAATTATAGACCTGTTAGCTCTAAAGATGTAAATTGTGTCCGGTATCTGTGTCAATAATTTCATAGACTGTTTAAAATGTCTTACTCCGTGATTCACTAGGCGCCGATGCAGAGTATTGCACCCAGATCCAATGTTAACTGCCATTCAAGTCAATGTCATAGGGCTAGGTCCACCATAGGGCTAGATCCACCATAGGGCTAGATCCACCATAGGGCTAGATCCACCATAGGGCTAGATCCACCATAGGGCTAAATCCACCATAGGGCTAGATCCACCATAGGGCTAGATCCACCATAGGGCTAGATCCACCATAGGGCTAGATCCCCCAAAGGTCTGACAAATAAGAACTCATAACGTGAGGTTACCTAAAACAGGAATGGACGTTATGTTCTTTGAGATTAATCTGTATCCTCAAAGCTAATTATATGTCCGTTCAACATCTAATTAGTATATGCTTAACGCCACATTATTGTTGCATAAAGTAGTTCTGACGAAATGGACAACAAGGCTTCCTAAAAGTCTCAGAAAGCTCTGCCCTGTTGCCTATTCTTGCCAGGGTTAGGTAACCCTAAGGTAACGGTTGGTCATCTGGTTTTCAATGTACCTTGTGCGATACAATAAATTAAAGAAGTTATCCTGCTTGATTCCAATGTATATTGTATACAATGTATATGGTGTCTTTACAGTCTGTGAAAGCATTAGTACTGCTTTTTCCTAATGTTATACTATGTACTGTACATGGATATCTGTTATGCTTACACTATGTAAAAAAATGATGTACAGCTCTGTTCAACATGGACCTGCAGCGGTTAACTCTCTCTTGCAAAAGAAGCTGTAATCACATCCGAGTTTGGTATTGTTGGCCCGGACACTGTGATGGGATTAAGCCCATTGTTGAGGAACCTGGGAGGGGTCGACCACCTGCTGAGGGGGACTTGCTCTACAAGAAAGCTGTAAGCCCTGGGGCTGTATCGGTATTGTATGCTCGTGTGCAGAGACCAGGACTATTATTCCTACCCAGCCAGGATAGTATCCCCATGATTGGGGCGGGGATAATACAGTACTCCTTCTTACTCTGGCCATTCTAAATGCCACCCCTGACTAATGTAACGATAAAGGAGAAATCCAAGCTGGTTTTCTTTTTTTAATACAGGATTGAAGCAGGGGTCTCCGGAGCTGAACCCCATTGATTTCAGCTCCGGGGACCCCCTGCTTCCAGAGATACAGAACTCCGAAGGGGGTGCCAGTATCTCTCTGCAGTTTAAAGCCGCTGTTCATATGGGCCAATAGTAAGCTGCTCCGGGTGACTTCACGGATTGCCATGTAGCGAACCCTACAATGACTACCGCCACCCATTATGGATGCAGGGGTTCCCTGGTGCTGAAATTAATGACCTTAGAGACTCCCTGTTTTGATCCTGTATAAACAAAAAGAGAAACGGCTTATATTGCCTCTTTAAGTCCTTATGTTAACCTGAACGGATCCGAAGTGGATATGTGATGTTATGATAATGCCTCATTTTGTGACTTAACATGACTTAAGGTTACGTTACTGTTCATTGAATAAACATTGTTCGTGCTAACGTAACGTTAAGTGACATAATGTAACATAGCTTTGTGGATCTGGGCTATAGTATCCTTTTTGTACTCTTCTCCATTCCATAACCTTCTAACTGAGCATGAGCAAGAGAGACATTAGGGAAGTGCAGATCCTTTGTTGTCTTGTGGAGAGTCACATCACAATTATATTGATTTGCATTCATGGTATCTGGTTTAAGGCGAGGCAATAGAATCACTGAAGTACTTTGACTAGCTCGGGCTGAACAACTTGGTTGTTTTTTCAGACTAATCACAAATATTTCAGGGAAATGATTCAAAGTGGTCATGTTATATCCCATAATCACTTTAGCTATCAACTAATCCATTGTACTCCCATGTGAAAAAAAAAATAACACTTGGAAAAATAGGACTTTAGTGCAGTCCACTGTAACTACTGTAACCCCTCCTCTAAAGGGTTAGTAGCATGGATAGCGTGTACTGGGCTCCACCCTGTGTTGCCATGAGATCATGACATTACGGAGAGTACATAAGTGGAGGGGAAAGTTCGAGAAGTGAGGTTCCAGGAGGACAAGAGGAGAGGAGCCTCGGGGAGGAGAGATTCTATAGGGATGTTAATAATACAATAGTACAGACTGGGACCCCCTCTACGTTATTATGTTGTAGTTAGGGACAGTAAAATAGTTGTTAGGATCCCAGAAGAAGATTAAAGGAGTCCAATATAAGCTTTGAAGTATGAAAATGGTATGCCACAGATAGTCTCAGTAACGAGGACTCCTGGGTGCTGGCGGGTCGGTTTTAACCACAAATCTGCATTAACTGTCATCTCCGGCTGCAAGGAAGTGACAATTCGCACAAAAACATCACTTATACAAGACCCGTTAGAATTCCTAACGGGACTAGCATTATTGGGTAATACAGAAGGGTGTCCCAAACAGACGAAGGAGGGGGACCTGGGTCTCAGAACAGTTAAGCAACTAAGCTATATAGGTCCCTTTGAGTGTTGAGTGAGCATTCATGGAGCACACAATGCATCGATAGCAATAAATAAATCGTACATGTGTATGAGCAGTCCCGTGCCTGCGGACCTGAATAAATGACTGTTGTATGACAAAAGTTCCTGGCGCACCTTAGGCACGTTCTATAGTGCCGGGCGCACGTTACGCCGTGCACGTAATTTTAGTTGGCTGACCTTTGTCAGCCTTTCTATAATGGCGCCGCGCACGCGCACGGCAAGGAGAGTAAACTCGGCCGACAGGGGGAAAGAAAAAAAAAGAAAGAAATCGCGCCGCTACCGCTGCTGAAAAAGTAAGTATATGAGTGTATGTGTGTGTATGTATGTATGTGTGTGTGTGTATGTATGTATGTGTGTGTATGTATGTATGTGTGTGTGTGTGTGTGTGTGTGTATGTATGTATGTATGTGTGTGTGTATGTGCATGTATAACGTATTAATTTATTTATTTTAAAACACACACATACATACACACATACACATATATACACATACACAGTGTTCGACATACCTATACATTTGCTCGCCCCGGGCGAGTGGATTTAACCCCTTGGCGAGTAAATATTGGCCCAGGCAGCACACGTTTGGTACTAGGTGGCGAGTAGATTTTTTGGTGATTTGTCAACCACTGCACATACACATACACACACACATATACACACATACATACACATACACACACACATACATACACACATACACATACACACACACAGTCGCACACAGTATATACACAAAACGTGTGCGGCACGTGCACGCGCCTTCGCACAGGCACGCGCGCACGCGCACGGCCGCACACAGTATATAACAGCCCTTATTCCCCAACCTTGCTGCGTCATCGCCCAGCTGCCTGAATCCAGCACCCTGAGTCACGGTAACCCATGCGGAGTAGCCATACATAACACACTGACGTAACCTCCCTAGATGCCGAGGGGGTTGATAAGGTCTCATTGGGGCAGATTCATCAAGCGGTACGTGTTAGCGCACCTGATCGGGCATTGCCTTCAATTCACTTAGAGTTAATGACTGATCGGTTGCTCTAACCCGTACCAGTGCTTGATCAATCTTCCTCATTCTTCATGCTCTTTGTGGAGCTGATGTACAAAATCACAGTCACTTTATAATATATGAAGAAGTGCTGTCTACTGGGTCTAGTCCATACACTCACCCACATTCCAGTCCCCGGAGGACATTGCAGAAGAAGAAAACATTTCACAAGAAGAAAAGGAGAGGTTAACATGTTTTGGGTGTGCATAAAATGTTATATATTTAATGAAACAAAGTATTGAGTAACCAGTTAATAAATGTATTTTATTGATTGAAGTTGAGTATACAGGTTACAGAGCAACAATTTAATCGAGCATGCTTGTTTTGTAAGGATCAGTCAAAGTTGGTGAATGATTTGGAATGCAGCAAAACATAAATGTTACTGTAGTGAATAAAACGTCAATAGTAATATATTTAACTAAGCATGCAGAATAATCTGAGCCAGTCAATTAATTCAATATGTTTTATATGTATCCTCCATTTACACTTCATAGATTGAAGGAGTTTACAACTCATACTCCTGCGTTATGAATAATTATGACTTAATGTGCACGATTGTGGCATGCTTAATTAACAATGATAAAAAACAAATGTCTTGCCAGGAATAAAATAGTAGGCGTCAGTAGAGTCATCGAAGTACGTGTTCCTAAACAAAAGAGAAGAAAAGTTGATCAAAAGACCATTTCGCCACATGCACCCACTTGTTTAGCATGAACAGGAATCAGGGGGTCTCCAGAGCAAAACCGTGTTAATTTCAGCCCCTGCTTCGTGACATAGATGCCTCTGAAGGGGCTGCTGGTATCTCATGGAGGTTTAAAGCCCTCTCATCGCCGGGGCCTGTTTTACAAATGTAGCGCCCTCAGGCGCTCACCATTTTGCCGTCGCCCCCCTCCAGCATTGCAAATGATGCTGTGACGTCACGTGGTGACGCGTTGTCTTGGCAATGTGATACCGTGGCATCCCATTGTCATGGCAACGCATAGGCATATGACGTTGCAACATCAAATGATGCCTCGAAGCTGGAGGAGGAGGGTGGCAACGTAGCACGAGCCTTACGAAATCTTCAAAAGGCGGAACATCGAAGCTGTGGGGCGCTGAGATGCCCCCCTCCCATTAGGAACTACAGGCCTGCTCATCATGCTGGCCAATAAGAAGTCGTAATGCATGACGTTGTGGCTTCCTATTGGACTGAGGGACGCGGTAGATTTAAACCTCAACCTACCAGTGTGGCATATTCCCCGGTAAGTATATCAGGGAGCAGGGAAATCTGAAATCCAGCTCCAGGGACCCCTGCTTTTTATACATGTAGTAAAAAAAGAGGGGATGGCAAATAAAAAATAAATAGGGGATGTGTCTGTTTTGTGCCCTTATTTGGTTTTGGTCCAATTCATTATCTGAATTTATTGATGAAGATATCCAGTTTTGCCACCGAGTGGCAGCAGTTAGTTCCAACACAAACAGCATGTGATGCAGAAAGGGAGAGATGCAATTGAGAGACTAGAGTGAGCATCAAAGCCAAAAGTGAGACCCATAACAAGTTCTAACAACCAGGCAAATGAGAAAAGTTACAGTAACATGCAGTGACTGGGGAGGGAGAGGAACTCTGAAAGAACTGGTGTGAACAATACCCTCAAAACCTATGAAAGTGTGCAGTTGATATCTGGAAAGTGCTGTAGTATAAAACAATAGGTACGAATTACCATACAAATGTTTTAATCAAATAACCATGTAATCTACTGCCCCCCTCTGTCACCTATTGCCCCCTTCTGTCACCCACTGCTCCCCCATCACTGCCCCCCTCTGTCACCCACTGCCCCCTCTGTCACCCACTGCTCCCCCATCACTGTCCTCTGTCACCCACTGACCCCTTATCACCTACTGCCCCCCTGTCACCCACTGCCCCCCTGTCACCCACTGCCCCCCTGTCACCCACTGCCAATGGGGGCATTGGTTGGACCACTTATAATTCCGTCTCATTGTTTGTAATATCGCTGACCACTTACCATCACTGCTTGGTACCGTGGGGGTGATTTGGTCTGTAATGTAACAAAAAAATGGATTACACATCACATTAACCAGCTGTCTGCCAAGAACTAGGGATGTGCTAAACTTTCGCATGAAGTCGCAAACTCCTTGTCCTCAGCGCACGTTCTCAGCCTCACAGGAGAACAGGGAAAGAGACGGAAGCTATGGGATAAAAGCATGGAGCACATAACGACTGAGGAAGGAATCCCACTTTGAGGCCAGTAACTGTGTCGTGTGCTGTATGTACAGTAGACAATAATTCACTCTCTACCCCTAATCTATCTGTAACCCTCCAAACATAACACTTAGATTGTAAGCTCTTTGGGGCAGGATCTACTTTATCCATATGTTGTCATTTACCTTTAGCACTTATCCTTATTGTTTGTATTGTATTTACCTCCTATTGTAATGTTGTACAGCGCTGCGTACATGGTTGGCGCTATATCAATAAGATTATACATTACACATGCCTATTAAACCCATAAACCATATATCATATTGTGTCCAAGTGTAATGTCCCCTGCCTGGGTATTGTAGTTTAAAATTGGGTTAGCCAAGTTATCCAGCGTAGGAAGTATGACAAGGACGCAAGGCGAGGAAGTGTTTTCTAACTGCATTTCTTCTGTTTATATTGTTGCTGTTAATGACAAACAAAAATACAAATAGTGATGTGCAGATAATTAGCGAGCTAAAAGTGTTAATTATGTGATTGTAAATTTGCTGCTATAGTAATGTGCTGTATTAGAAGTCAGGATATCACCAAAGCCAGGTTTTGCCCAATGGAATTGAATGTTCTTCTCCCAATGATACAACTATTGTATTTTAACACTAGTGCAGGGGTGGCCAATTCCAGTCCTCATTGTTCACCAACAGGTGAGGTTTTCAGGATATCCCTGCTTCAGCACAGGTAGCTCAATCAGTGGTTCGGTCATCATGTCTGAGCCCCTGATTGAGCCATCTGTGCTGAAGCAGGGATATTCTGTAAACCTGACCTGTTGGTGGCTCTTGAGGACTGGAGTTGGCCACCCCTGCACTAGTCTATAAGCATTAACTCTAAGGCTTGGGCCCCGCGGGCTGCTGGCGCTGCGGAGACCAGAGCCGCCCCTCAATGGGGCCGGGTCCGCTTAGGCGCTGACCCGTGCTGAGGCGTGCTGACGCTTGTCAGTGAGCCCCTGCAGCCGCAATGAGAGCAGCTTTAGCAGGGGCTCGCGCGCGCTTCCGCAGGCGTGCGGAGGCGTAGCTCTTACATTTTTTGGGGTTTCAGCGCTCACGGGAGCGCAGGGCCGGTCACGTGAGCGGTTCTCCCCCAATGAGGGCGAACCAGCTCCATGACGTCACTGGCCTGGCCCCCGACACACTCCCGGACGGCGCGCGAACTAAGGCCAGGGAAAGCACCCGCTTTCCCTCAGCCTCCGCGTGCCTCCGCACGGCTGCAGTCACCATGGACTCAGCCTAAAAGAGAAGTTTTCATTCTCAAAGCGAGCTGGCACAGTCTCACTGGTCTCTCTACATAAGCCTCTGAATATGCTTTCTTATACTTTAACATCACTGATGCCAATAATTTACCAAAATATGGCAACTTACTGGTACCTGGGCAACTCACTCTCTGCCAGAAACACTTATTACCTTGTCGGACTATGGGTCCCACAGACACAGCCATGTTGCGATTCCCGGTATCAGCAATGCGAGACGCCCTCCCAGTGCAAGACTAGAAAAGGCAACATGTACAGAATATAGTTAATGAGTTGGATGATGAGGCACAAGCGCAATAACAGCTTATTTAGGAACGGAGCTCTTTTATATTTTCATTGCACACGCAGAAAGCTAGAATTACAATACGCAAATTGCATGCAATCATTATTAGGTCGCGCTTATAGTCCCGGCTACGGCGACGCAACCGCGTGACGTCATCCGTCGCCGTTGTCATAGCGATTTCTGCCTATAGTGTAGGAGACAAGAGGCAGCGACCAGGGAGTGTGGCGGGGGTGTGGCGGGGGCGAGGCGGGGATGTGGCCATGAGCGGTTCGCCCTCATTGGCTGAACCGCTCACGTTATTTATTATTTATTTATAAAATATTTTACCAGGAAGTAATACATTGAGAGTTACCTCTCGTTTTCAAGTATGTCCTGGGCACAGAGTTAAGACAAATAATACATGTTTACAAATACAGTTACATAACGAGCAGAGTATACATTATATACAAGACATTGCATGCACAGTTAAAGATAATTTATATTATGGGCGTATGAAACAGTTACAGACCAGATAAAAAT
Organism: Ascaphus truei; assembly: GCA_036426205.1. Classification (NCBI taxonomy): domain Eukaryota; kingdom Metazoa; phylum Chordata; class Amphibia; order Anura; family Ascaphidae; genus Ascaphus; species Ascaphus truei. Next base: position 2,628,417 of record CM071578.1, on the reverse strand, counting down.
GTGTGACAGCCTTAGATTTGAAAGAACTTAGACTGGTGGTGGATGTAAGAGTCTCTGGTAGGTTGTTCCAGAGAACACGTGCCCTCTGAAGTCACGCGGCAGTCGCTGAAAAAATCAATTTCAATTGACTTCAGTGATTTTTGTCATGCCGTCGCGGTCGTGCCTACTATTGGCGCACGTGACGGATTAAATCACCTTGTTTTGATGCCTCGCGCCATTGCCATTGCCGTAGCCGGGACTATAAGCGCAGCCTTAGGATCTAATAGTTGTTTCCACAGCTACTTCTCGGGTAACTAAGGTATATTATTCTTATCATTTATTTGTAAAGCGCGGTACAATGTGGGTACAGAGTTTTGTATATTACATAAACAGAATTACATACAAATAAGGACAAACATGAACAAACAGATACAGAAGGTAATAAGGTTCCTGCTCCTCGTGGGAGCTTACACTATAGGGGGAACAAGGGGCAATGTTGGGACAAACGGCTAAAGTGGCTGCTCAATGTGGGATGGCGTGTGTCTAAGAGTAGAGTATGGTCCAGTCGCACAACTGATCCCATTAAGGTTTGGGGGTGAGGATGTTAGGGGATGTTAGCTTGGTGTTTGGTCCAGCCGTGCAGCTTGTCTCAATAGGGTTGGAGTGGGGTTGGATGTTAGGGGTATGCCACATAGGCTTCCTTGAAAAGGTGAGTTTTCAGGGAGTGTTTAAATGTCTGAATGACTGGGGGCGAGTCTGATGGTGCATGGTAGGGAATTCCAGAGAGAGGGGGCAGCACGGAGAAGTCTTGTAGGCGGGGGTGAGAGGAGGTGAAAAGGCGGGTGTCGTGGGCAGAATGTAGGGGGCGTTTAGTGATATCTTTGGGGATGAGATCTGATATTTAAGGGGGGCAGCATCGTCGATAGCTCTGTAAGTCCGAACTAGGTTTTTAAATTTCATTCTAGAGGATATGGGAAGCCAGTGAAGGGATTTGTGTAGTGCAGCAGCAGAAGTGGAACAGTGATGGAGGTAGATGAGTCTAACAGCAGCCTTTTGGATGTTTTGAAGTTGGGACTGACGGATGAGGTCAATGCCAAGCAGGACAATGTTGCAGTAGTGCTTTTTAATTGTGCATTGGCATGATGTAAACACATATACACTGTACAATGAAGAAAACGTTGTATGGTGCTCTAAAGAATACAGCAAACACTACATATGTCTTGATTGTAGAAAAGTGGATTAACCCAATAACGGATATAGATATGAAATGTCCAAAAGATGCATGTAAACACTACAATCCCACAATGCACGGTAGTAAGGATGTTTGAGTAGTAAGCATCTATAAAGGAACAATCATTATGAATAAAGTCCAGAACTATCCTGGAGAGACTCACATGGGAAGGTGTCCACGATGAAGAGTGGGTCCTCAGGTGTCCAGGTGTCCACGGGTTAACTGTGCCTCCGCCTGTTGAAGAGCAAATGTAGCAAAGGAGGGGAGAAAACGGAGCACTAGATCCACGAGGCTATGCCAAAAAATGCAAGATGCGTCCCACAGTGCAGGCTTATTTAATGGTCAGATACAAAAAAGATACACACCACAGACGCTTTTCGGACTACAACAAGTCCTTTTCAAGGTGAATAAATACTTACCCCCCTGGATGTTATTTATAATGAATTACCTGCACCTCTGTGCCAATCGCGGCACACTTCCGCATTGACACAGTGATCGGAGCTTCAAGCGTCATTGCGGGGTGGTGCGTCATCTCACGCATGGGTATCGCGCCTGGCACACACCGGACCTAGTCAGGGAACGAGTGAAGCATGAACGTGACACAAGTGCCCTGAACTGTGTCTCATTCCTTGCCCAATGCGAAGTCCCAGCGCGTGAATGGATGTGACGTCATCACGTCCCGCTAGATGAGGGATGATTGGGAGGTGTATAGAAAAAAAAAACTTTAAAAAAAAAAACTTTATTGAATACAACACTCCAAGGGGGAACATCAAGGTAAACTTAATGAAAAATTAAAAGACTTACAAGTGTTATAAAAAGACAAACGTTTAAAAAAACAATAACTGTTTAACATTAATAAATGAACAACCTTTGATATTGGGTATTGTTATCAAAATATCATGGTAGATGGGTGTGCATGGTTGAGTGATTACACTTAAGTATACATTAGTATATGGCAAGAAAACACAAATATATTTCACTAATTTAGGTTTACTTTTTAGAATTTTTAGAACAACCCCAATGCCCCTAGGAAACTGACATAGGACTGAATGGTGACAAATTGTTAATGAGATTGCACAATCCTGATCTTAATTCGAATAGGGTTATGTACTATTGTGCATTAAGTAATAGATCTAATATAAACCTAGTTGACATCAATATTTTACAACTTGATTTGGTCACTCTGTAGGAGGGACAATCTGTGAGGTAGTATTTGAAATATGTATAATTTATCAGGGTTGTGCATGTCTCTATTATATGGCACAAATATATTGTATAACGGAAAATTAACATTTTTTATTTTATGCACAGTCCCTGAAAATCAATTCCATAATGTTTCAACATTATTCTCGGACAATTTACTAAAGCAACACACTCAAGGAGCATACATTTTAGGTATTAGAACAGGTTTTATGTGTCGAACAAGAGAATCCTATATCCCAATCGAATTTAAACCGTAGGGATCCGTGTCTTAAGGTGAAAATCCAATATAGTTCTCTCTTGTTCAGAACATTCAACCTATTGCCCCCTCTCGTGGGGAATGGTACATGTTCTATACCTTGGCAGGTTAGATTGTAAATTTGTAAATTTGTAAATTTATGAATCAAACTACTGAATTCATTTCATTTCAAACTAAAAACAAATTTCGGTTGAAACATTTCATTAATTGTGACCACACACCGTGGGTACCTGCTCAAATGTGGCTGTGGCAAGCATTATGTTGGCCGCACTATAAGATTCTCAAAGTTCGTATTTAGAACATCTGCGCCTTATTGCAAAAAAAGATCCAGTCACCCAGTGTCCAATCATTCACACATTGTACTTGGGCAATGTTAACAATCTAACCTGCCAGTTATAGAACATGTACCATCCCCATGAGAGCAATAGGTTAATGTTCTGAACAAGAGAGAACTATATTGGATTTTCACCTTACAGACACGGACCCTCACGGTTTAAATTCCGATTGGGATATAGGATCTCTCTTGTTCGACACATAAACCTGTTCTAATACCTAAAATATATGCTCCTTCTGAGTTGTTGTTTGCTCAGATTATAAGTGTCCGAGAATAATGTTGAAACATTATGGAATTGATTTTCAGGGACTGTGCATAAAATATAAAAATGTTAATTTTCCGTTATACAATATATTTGTGCCATATAATAGAGACATTGCACAACCCTGATAATTATTACATATTTCAAATACTACCTCACAGATTGTCCCTCCTACAGAGTGACCAAAATCAAGTTGTAAAATATTGATGTCCAACTAGGTTTATATTAGATCTTATTACTTAATGCACAATATGTACATAACCCTATTCGAATTAAGATCAGGATTGTGCAATTCTCATTAACAATTTGTCACCCATTCAGTCCTATGTCAGTTTCCTTAGGGGCATTGGGGTTGTTCTAAAAATTCTAAAAAGTAAACCTAAATTAGTGAATATATTTTGTATGTTTTCTTGCCATATACTAATGTATACATTAAGTGTAATCACTCAACCCCATGCACACCCATCGTTACCATGATATTTTGATAACAATACCCAATATCAAAGGTTGTTCATTTAATTAATGTTAAACAGTTATTGTTTTTTTAAACGTTTGTCTTTTTATAACACTTGTCATGTCTTTTTAATTTTTCATTAAGTTTACCTTGATGTTCCCCCTTTGGAGTGTGTGTATTCAATAAAGTTTTTTTTTTAAAGTTTTTTTTTCTATTACACCTCCCAATCATCCCTCATCTAGCGTGACGTGATGACGTCACATCCATTCACGCGCTGGGACTCTCGCATTGGGCAAGGCATGAGACACAGTTCAGGGCACTTGTGGTCACGTCTTCATGCTTCACTCGTTCCCTGACTAGGTCCTGTGTGTGTCCAGGCGCGATACCCCATGCGTGAGATGACGCACCACCACGCAATGACGCTTGACGCTCCGATCACGTGATCAATGCGGAAGTGCCGCGATTGGCACAGAGGTGCAGGTAATTCATATAAATAACACTCCAGGGGGGTAAGTATTTTATTCACCTTGAGAAAGGACTTGTTGTAGTCCGAAACGCGTTGGTGTGTATCTTTTTTGTATCTGACCATTAAATAAGCCTGCACTGTGGGAACGCATCCTTGCATTTTTTGGCATAGCCTCGTGGATCTAGTGCTCCGTTTTCTCCCCTCCTTTGCTACATATACACTGTAAACAGGACACTACCCATAAACTTTGACCGTTACACATAGAAATTAAAGAGCAATTGTTTCGAGATCTATGCTTTCCATGTAATTCAAAGAAATGTGACAAGAATGAGGATCACCAGGTAACAGCGGTCACATACTTACAGGTGCGCATGTTTCCGTTGCGATTTCACAAACATGAAGCTCACAATGCAAGTAGACAAGATTATAATCCTTAACATATTCGAACAGCTGGACAGAAAATCGCCCTCTGTTTGAGACGCCATTTTCAGCCATGTTAATGCTCGAGTCCTGTTTGCTGGGGCACCTGTAAAAACAATATAACCTCTCTGAGAACAAGACACTAGATTTGAGCATTACTGTGAGTTTTCACTTTAAATAGAATACATTGCGCATAAAAAACGATCGAAGTTAGCAGAAAACTGGAAAAGATCTGTAAGGGAAACTCACTGGGGATCTAAATGTAATCGAAAATGTATTAATTAATTACTAATTAATTACTGTCTGTTTGTTCGCTATGCATTTGGACACCTCTTAAGATATCGTAACCACATTTTGCTGATGGTTTCTGAGATCAAGGAGTAGGTTTTTGTCTATGTTTGGATACAATTCACAAATGACATCACTGATAACATCACAAAGGACATCACCAATGACATCACATTTGACATCACATTTGACATGATTTCATCACACAACGCTCAACACTCTGAAAATCCAATTTGCAATATTAGCAAAAATACAGGAGCAGCCAAAGTTCTTCAAAAGTGCGAGATCAGTGTTTGGGACGAGAGTGCAATGTCCCACAAACACGCAGCATTAAAGTCTCTCGATCAAACACAGAGGCAATTAAACTATTATGGGTGGAGTTGTTGTGGTTTTAGCAGAGGGATTTCGCTTTAAGACACTAAAAAATGTAATTATCCATTTATAAATCTCAGTATTTTTTTGGTCTCTTAGAACCCCAAGCAGCACCGAGCACTTATACCTAGTTATTTATCAAATGTGTGCTTATCTACCAAAGCCATACTGTACCTGTCTCTGATGATATAATATTTTCTAGAGTCAGAAGCATTGCTTGAAGGCGTAGCATAGCAGTTTTTCGCCAACAAAGTGAACTGAGAGGTATCCCCTCCATCAAGAGTGACTCCAATGTGCAATGTTGTTTTGGCTGACAATAGAACTACCGATCCCTCATATGGTGTAAAGTAGCTCTCATCTTGGTAGAGAGCCATACGTGCCACAAACAGTCCTGTGCCTTCCATGCTGATATTTACTGAGCTGTAACAACAATCAAACTGTGTCACATATCATTTACAAAACAATTTGAGAATATTCTAAATAAAATACTTAATCATGTCACAGAATTCTAATACTCTAGTGAAAACGAGCCGAGATGTAAAATGTTATACTAAGTATGAGCCATTAAAGGAAGTTACTGCCGGCAGGGTACTGTATACACATCAGATACTAATGTGTGATATGTACAGTATTGCTGCATATTTAACTTACTGCATTACAAAAGGTTTTCTTGAAGAGGCAAGATAATTCAGACTCCCGTCCATTTCTCATCCAAGTTTCTTATTTTTAGCATCGCACAAATTATAATACGTAAACTGGTGATATTAGGATTCTGCAAGAAAATTGACTTCAGCAGCAGTTTCTGTGCGATAGTCTCACTGTTTTAATCAATAACCCCCACCTATTTCTAGTGTGGATTAATGTAGCAACAATTTAGAGAGGGGAGAGAGTGGGAGGTGTGGGAAGGGAATGAGTGACATGGGGGGTGAGTGACTTTAGGGGAAGTGGAAGGCTTAACATGGTGGTAGAGACAATGCAAGACAATGCATTACACAAGGGGGAAATAGTAACTTTGGGGAGGAGGGAAGAGTGACCTGGGGACCGTGTACGATGGGGGGCAGTGGGTGACATGGGGGGAAGAGTGACTTGGGGTGGTGACTTGTAAGTAGTAGGTGACAAAGGGTGGGAAGGGTGACATGGGGGGTAGAATGTGAGGGTGGAGTGGGTGACAGTGTGGGGGGGTTGAGTAACATAAGGGGAGCTTGAGTAAAATTGGAGGGTAATAGACATAGGGGAGAGTGTCCCTACCTCTTCTGGTGTAGCCATTGGGTCTGAAGGCACTTATGGCAGATCAGAGCCGCTCCCTGTCTCCTGTTCGCCCCACCACCGCTGATGATTGGATCTGGTGTCAGAGGAGGTGGGTCCAGCAGGAGACAGAGGGAGTAGGCTAATAGCTGCAGTTAACCATTACATCTGTACCAAAGGAGGCAGGGAAGAATTCCTTCTACACCCTCGGACTACCAATCATCGCTGATCCCCCCCAAAGCAACAGTGGGAAGACATATTAGATGGTCAGGCGTGGGAGGAGGAGACCTCAACCAAATCTAAGACCAAGCAAGGTTTTGGCTAGGCTAAGATTTGGACCCACAGATCCATAGCGTGATCTGGAATGTTCCAAACTGCGGAAGCCCGCAATTCTTGAACTCAGGAGATCTGAAGTTGGCCACCCCTGGTGTAGATTAATGTTTTAAACATGGTGTAAGAAAGTAAGTTGCAGGTATAAGGAATAGGGCTATGGAAACTAAATGAAACACACTATTCAGGTGAAAATGTTAGTTCCCTGCTTTAGCAGGACTTTAGCATGTCCATACTCAAACTCCTAACATGTGCACTTTGAACAGACTGGAACACACTAGAATTTCTTAAATGACACATGGAAATTGCTAGAGATGTGCAAATTATTCGCCTGCACTTGCCCTGAATATGGCGTTTACTCGCACGCGTAAATATTCACAGTTTGGAGTCATTTAAATAAACTTTGTAGACTCTGGAGGGAGCTGATAGATATGAGCTAAGTCAGGCATGCGCAATCTCTTTCCCCTGAGCCCCCCTGCCGGGTGTCACCCCCTCCTTGTGCCCCCGCCCTTCTTACCTTGGCTCCGGCGTTCTGATGTCACGACGTCACATTGCCATGGTGACGCATCACCAGAACCCATCTTAGCCAAGGTAAGAGAGGGTTACAGAGGCCTTCGACGCTTCCACGGCATTTAATTTAAATGCCTTCGGGAAGAGCGCAGGGCCTCTGTAACCCCCGTGGCACCCCGCATAGAATCTCGCACCCCTCCATTTTGCGCACCCCTGAACTCTATAAGTAACGCGTCGTTAAATCCGTGTGTTATCTGCCCCTCCTTACATCACAGTCCTAATTTCTCGCTATACACCTGCCCAACTCTTGCGTTCTGCTCACGGATGTTTTTTCTCAGCCCCTTTTGTGCTTAAAGCCCCCTCCCACCTTAAACTTTTCTCATTGACCACCCCCACCTCTGGAATGTCCTTCCCCTCAATATCCGACTTGCACCCTCTCTATCCACCTTTAAGATTCATCTTAAAACACACATCCTTAAAGCGGCATACTGTATGGGGAGCTCCATGGCTGATACTATAAACCTCATACTGTACATCAACCTTGGCCCCCTGCAGACGCACTTACCAGAACGCCCTCCTACTTCTCTGTACGTTCTTCCTACTTACTAATTAGATTGGAAGCTCTTCGAGCATGGAATCCTTTCCCTAAATGTTACTTTTATATCTGAAGCACTTGTTCCCATTATGTGGTATTTATATTATTTGTTATTTACATGATTATCACGTTTATTACTGCTGTGATGCGCTATGTACATGAATAGCGCTATATAAATAAAGATATACATGCATAACGGCGCTCTGCGGTCAGACATTGTTACAGGGAACACCTCTTTTGCATACTATTAGCACTAACGTCCGTTATAGCAACACAAGAGCTCGAAAACAGCACTTCACACTGCGTTAGTGAGCTTTGAAGAGCCCCTTTAGCATTAGCACTTGATGCATTAATTTAAGTTAACGCCTCGTTAAGTCAATTATGGAGTTATATGAAAATGGGCCCTGGTGTTAGTGACCAATACGGGCTGTTAGTATTCAGTGAATAAAGGCGGAAGAGAGGCTTTAAGTACCTGGCGATAGGCATCACAGCTGTATCAAGGCTGATTTGCATATCCAGTGGGTACACACAGGAATACTGTATACTGACATAATCTTCCAGTCCTCCCCCAATCGCTAAAGGACTTTCCAGCGACAGATATATGGTGTTTCTGTAGATGACATGTGTTTCATTTTTCTATAGGATAAAAGAAACACTTCAATGTAAAATACTTCACATGAACTAGTTAGCTTTGCAATACAAATACTTATACGTTTGCAAAGATGATGAGATGCTACATAGGACGGATTAGATTTCCTCTAGCTACTCCACTATATAAATTCATTCTCTCTCTCTCTCTCTCTCTCTCTCTCTCTCTCTCTCTCTCTCTCTCATTCACAGATATCTCGCCACATGTTGTATTGGTGGAGTGGTTTGGGAGGTACTTTTATCAGTCAGGGCCTTATTCAGAAAGCCTCGATAAGGCCCTTATCGAGCACTTATCGACCAAAATGGCTACTCGTATACAGATAGCCTCGATAAGTGCTCGATAACGGCCTGTATCGACGCAAAATTTTATCTCCATCTGAAATTCGCTGACTGAGCAGCGATCGCCCATTATCGACCATTTTCGGATGGTTGATAAAGTCGCGCGATTCAGAGACCCGCGAGTCGGGTGTCGTGGCCTATCGCAGCCCTAAAAAATGATTTTCTCCCCAAATCCAATTCACCACAAAATTGTTGGTCAATTGGTGGGGAGATGGGTCGATGAGCTGCGATATGTCGGGACTTAGAAGAAATCAGGCCCCTTTCCTGCCTCGGATTGATGCCGGGGGTCTCCGGAGCTGATAACCATTAATAGCAGCTCTGGACCCCCCCGGCATGCATCCGAGGCAGGAAACATGCATGTACAGCAACTTCATTACCTTAGCGGCTAACCGCTAAGGCAATGAAGGGGTTAAACACCCGTGCCAAGCTTACTGTAAGAAACATACAATACAATGCAATACTGTGGCTAGCGGGGTGGGTGAAGGGGGAATTTGGCCCTTAGTGGCTGTTTAGACATTGCGGGGGGGGGTTGCGGGTGGAGTTAACCCCTTCATTACCTTTGCGGTTAATACCGCTAAGGTAATAAAGGGGTTAACCCAACCGCTACCCACCCACAAGGTCTAAACACCCATCCTTAGGGCTAATACCCCCTTCACCCACCCGTCAGGCCTAAGCACCCACCCCAGACTGACTATACCCACTCTATACCCATTGAGTAGTATAGTGGTACATCATACCCATATAATAATAATATGGGCATGATAAGCCTCTATAGCACTCAATGGGCACTCTAATGACAATAAATTAATACACAAGACACACAGTAATAAAACGTAACTAAACTCCAAAAAAACACACTTCACTAAATAAAAACAGTAGCCAGCTAATCCAATCAATAGAAGCAATTACAACATCAAAAATGAATTAATTCAATCATTACCCAATCAAACCAATTAATCCCTAAACCAACTCAAAATGAATAGTAACACTAACCAATGTAAACAATGAATTAATCCAACATTAATGAATGTAACCATTAAAAGACAAATAAATAAATTAAAACAATCTCTGAAGTATCCATAAAACACATGAGCTAATATAATATAACATTAAGTACAAGCGAACACCAATCGCAAAGCTTTTATTACAATAACCATAAACAAACAATCACATCCACATCATTAACTGCAATAACAAGCGAGAAATGCCCCCAAATATTGGCATAATAATGTATTAATCTGTACCCTAAAGAGGTACAGATTAATATATTACCAGTCAATGTTCCTCCCCCCAAAAATAAAAAAAACCAAAAAATAAACCTGTAAAAAGAGACATTTACAAACATTGAATATCTTACTTACCATTAGAAGCGGTGGCCCTCCGACTCCCAGGGTAAGAGGAAGCTCACATACCTTGAAGGCCTCCAACAGCATCCGATGCCATCCGCCATGAAGATCCTGCTCAATCTTCTTTTTTCTTTCTTTACTCACCGTCTTCTATCTTCATCTG